>OVAN01008426.1:0-18187 GCA_900406275.1 Anastatica hierochuntica | reverse complement strand
CTAAGCTAAAACACACTAAAATATGCATGAAATTGTATGTACATCATCTACCATGAGACATCACCATAAAGCTGAAGGCAACCTACGAGCTCCTCACTTTCATCTATGTTTACTCGGCACATCAAAAGACTGTCATCGCCAACAGACCGTTCCTTTCAAGTCGTATGCCATTTAACCGGCCCGAAACTTCCGCCATATTGAGGACATGAGCTAAAGCTTTTGCACACAAAATAAAATAAACCTTGTTTAATGAATTCATGGACTCTTCCATTCAAAGAACCGAATATGTAACAGAAGAGATGCATGAAATCACCCACAATGCGGTCATATGCTTTGGATATGTCAGTTTTAACGACCGTGAATTCATCATCCACATCGAAATTAGTGCATGATGGGTGGATCATCTAGTGTTCTATAAGAATATTGTCGGCGATCACTCGACCGGAAACGAAGACGCCTTGTGTTTCCGAAACAATGTTAAGAAGTGTTGCCTTTAAACGATGACAAAGAAGCCGTGAGATGATTTTGTAGTGGACCGAACATAAGCTTATAGGTCTGCACAGGGGCGAAGCTAGTAAGGGAAGAGGGTGGACAGCTGCCCCCTACAAAATTAAAATAAATAGATGTTTTGCATTAAAAGTCAAAAGGATTTGATAGTTGAAGTGGTGAGATCTTCTTCTTTGCCCACCCATAAGCCATGGTTCAAACCTTTACTAATAGATTTTGCATAAATTATGCTCTTTGTCATGTCTTTTTCTAGATTGGGTCTGCATATCCGTCAGAAGAGTGATGAGATCTGCTATCCATTTTTATTAATTGGAAAATGTATGTGTATATATATTTAATTAGTTATAAGCGTTTTGAAACATAACGAAATTTTTTTTGTTAACAAGCAAAACCCTCTCTTTCTTTTCTTTTTTTTTTCGCTGAAGAAGTAGAAATCTTATGATTTTGAGAATCATGTGGTAATGATATGTACAAAAAAACTTCTTCCTATAGTGTTGAGGTATTGTTCCTCTCTTGATGAAGATCCTCTTCTTTAACACCAGCCAGTAACCCTAGTTCAATATGCTGATCCTTAATCCTGCTTATAACCCTTGACATATCTTCCCCATCAACAACACTAAACGATGAAGACATTGTCTCCTGTCTTCTTCCTCGAGACCGACCTTGTTTGATCTTTAGTATGAACTGTGTGACTTCGCCAATGGATGGTCTTTTTCTCGGTGTCTTATGCACGCACCTGTTTGCCATTTTCGCCAGTAACCTCACTTCTTCAATGCTTGCATTTCCCACTAGTTTCTGATCGAGTATTTCGTCTATACCATCAGTACTCATCGAAGCCTGATCATCCAGGAAACCGAATCACTGATCAAAGTCACTCACTGACTTCAAATTATACCAAATTAGTACTCAAATTTTGGTGCAGAAATTTATGTTTTCAGTTAATTCAGTTTGGTTTATTTGGTTAACCTTTTAACTTACCAGGTTGATGTATTCCATCAGATTCTGTTGGGGATGGATTGCGGTAATGAGCTCAAGGATGATGACACCAAAACTGTAAATGTCGCTCTTCATCGTGTATTTGTTAGTCGAAATGTAAGTTGGATCCATGTATCCGTGAGTACCCTTCAGTCCGGAATTCATTCTATCAAAAACCATCTCTTTCGACAACCCGAAATCTGCAACCTACCAAAAAAAGAAGTAGCAGTTTTTACATATCCAACCAAACGCTTTTAAGTAGAATCCAACACTTGCTCTCTTACCTTAGCTCTCATCGAGTGATCTAACAATATGTTCGCTGACTTAAGATCACGGTGAATAACTGGTGGCACTGCCCCTTCGTGAAGATATTCAATGCCGTGGGAGATGTCGAGTACGATTTGAAGCCGCTCTTCCCAACTCAATACTTGTGTCTCTTCGCCTAAAAAGGTGAAGTCAAAATCTTGTGAAACACTAGGGTAATCAATCTCCTGCTGAGACTAACACCGGTGAAATGAAACAAAGGAGGACTCACCGCCATGCAAAAGATTCTCCAAGCTTCCATTACTCATGAACTCATAAATCAGCATCCGGTGACTTTTATCAACACAGTATCCTACCAAGTTCACAAGGTTTCGGTGATGCAGCCTCCCAAGTAAAGATACCTTGAAACAAGAAACTCAACACTGCTCTATTATCTCCATTATGTATAGAACAGGGCATTAATCGAATTGATACACTTACCTCGGTTTGGAACTCTCTATCCCCTTGACTTGAATTAGAAGCATGAACCTTCACTGCAACTAATCCTCCTTTGGGCATCACTGCTTTGTACACAGGACCAAATGATCCTTGTCCAAGAATGGTTGTAAAATTCTGTGTTGCTTTCTGTATATCCCTACAGAACTTTCAGACCATCAGCTACCAATATCCAATAAAAGATTCATGCACAGTCAGACTTTGGACAGAATACTCACTTGTAGTGATATCTAGGTATGCCGGATGCAGATACAGTGAGATCTTTGTTATTGTTGGTCCACCACGGCTGATGTTGAGTTGGTGCGACATTCTCAGGTGGCTGTATCGATGCTGTGTTTGCGCTATCATCAGGGACTACTATGCCTCTTTTAGCAGTGTGAACAGGTAGAGTCGAGATATTCTGTTCATTACCGCATCGCCTTAGACGAGAGTGGTCATTGTACCATTTTATTGCGAAGAAAACAATCAGAGCGAGCAACAGACCGAGCGCAAGACCAACCGAAACGCCAATGACTACTAAATCACTTCTGTTCACCATTTTGGTACCATTTTGCAAACCATAAAGGAAATGAATCCAAAAAGATGGATTTCTTGTTTCCTGCAAAAAGTATATAATCAAGGTCTTGCATCATAAACGGAACATGACCATTATACAAATTATTACTAATGTAATTATGAAACCAAACTCTATATAGCCATTGCATATGAACTCCAATGTTTGATAAGCTAGCCAGACAAAGTTACAAAAGATGGGTGAAGCACTAAATTTATACAAATAGACAAGAACTTCAAATAAAAGATTCGTCATACATCAAAGATCTACTAAGAAGCCTAGGAAAGTCACTGCCTTGGGATCAATTAACTCAATACACAAAAGCTTCCCAGAGATTCTCAGAAACTAATTGTGAATGACCATCAAAGATTCATTTTTTCCCCTTCCAAGGCTAAGTGATCGTCCCTGTGATATAACAAAATTGGATAGAGACCCCTCTTCTTTTTTTTTGCCCTTTAATGGAAGAAACCCTAGAGTTAGATATTTTTTTCCCAGTTTCACAGATTCAAAGCTCAAGATCACAAATAGTTCTCTATCACTGCTGAACTCGAAGATCTTCATAACAAATTTCTATTTTTTCCTCGAAATTTGATCAAAATCTTGAAATACGTAAAAGGAAAACACACAAGCGTTAAAAAAAAAAAAAGCCATTGAGTAGTTAATCACTCACCTAAGAGAGAGGAGAAAGCGAAAACGAGAATGTAGGGTTCTGATCGGAGCGCGATGCGATTTCGTAGTCTCGTCTTCTTCGTCTTCTTCCGCTTTTTAAACAAAGTCAAGATTCTTCATTAGGACTTCGTAAAAGTTAACTGATGAAGAAAGGAACAGAGCAACCTGTAGCATTTACTCTTTTTTTTTTCAGAAGGAATATTTGTTGGCTTTATAAAGCAAGACAACGCGTTTGTTAAATGATTTAAAACTAGATTAACATCCCAACAATTTTTTCATCTATATGTGGAAATTTCAATTTCAAAACGTGAAACACTTTTTTTTCTTCTTTGAACATCTGGTTTTATTAAAACGAAATCTCAGAACGTACAAACTACAAAAGGTAAAAATACTAAGACGGCTACCAAATTCTGTTATCGAAAGCGGAATGATACCATAGTTTACAACCCAAAAGAGGGAGCCATAAGCTCCAACACGAAGAAACATTAGATCAGCACAAAGAACGCAAAGGAAGATGATTGATTGACAAAGCATAAATCCAGCCCTAACCCGAGGCAACAACTCATAAGCAACTTGACGAGAACTCCTAAGAACCAGTTTAAACCGAAGCTGAGCCGAGAAACTGAGAGAAACCGCAAACCATAGATAGCGACTCCACCAGACGAAAGAGAACTACATTGGAAATAAGCGATTTCTTAAGGCAACAACGACAGTAGAGCAACTCGCTAACACCACAAAAGATAAGCGTCGCAGAACCACACCTTGATAAACTACCTCCCGAGACAATGAAGTGAAATCAAACTAAGTTCAGGATAAACCCGACCTGCAATTTGGAAAACGCCTAATAGGATCAACCACTCTTTACCACGGATACTCGCAGACCCAGACACGGTCACCTACAATCCCGTGTATGGTTACCCCCGCCCGAAAAGAGTTGAAGATCTAAACTGTTGTGTAGTCTTGATACCAAACTCTGAGCCTCAAAGAGAACAAAAACTCGGTAGTAGATGCCTTTTCAACAGAATAACATCCGTAAGACGAACCAAAGTTGAAGCTTAGCTTTACACAAAACACTGGCACAAGCAGGAAGAAACCCAGGGTGGAAGAGCAAAGGAAAAGATGCCATTGTCAAAAACCAATCCCAATTACCACTATTTAAGACATAATAAACCGATCAAAGATCTTTAGAAGCAAGCAAGGATCTTGAATTGACCTTTGGAGGCGAGCAAAATAACAGGAAATGGAGCTGGAAAAGTAAGCTCAGAATCGTTCACGGCCAAGCGCGACACCGTAGATCTCTCTAGATCCGGCGAAACCAAACTAAAAACCATCTCCTCTTACATAACAACCAATAATCAGATCCATCTAAACAACTCAAACGAAAGGAGAAAAGGAAATAACGGTGAAAGAAAATACCACCACTCAATCCTTTTCCCCTTAACACCTCCACGTGAGATGAACAAAAGCCCCAAATTGCGCGAAATCCTAGCCTGAAATTTTGGGCACAACCTCACAAACGAGCTGATGAGATAGTTGCCATACTTCCTGGGAGAACCTCGCCGGAGACCAGCATGACCAGCGAAGCCACCGATGCCACCGCACAGAGTCAAAACCAGACAAACCAAACTTGCCCAAAATTGATCTATTGAGAAAATAGAAAATATAAATGAACGGAAACAAGCAAAGAGGTTATGAATTTGATGTGTGTGTGTGTATCAATTTCAATCGTGAATGGCGGAAAAAAAATTTTCAATCCTGAATAACATCGTGTAGCACACATATTTATAAGTTTAGTATGAATATCTGACGTTTGGATATTAAAATTCATTATTTATTCTAATTTGATATTAAGTTAAACTAACTATAAATTTGTTATGTTATATATGATTTAAAAATCAACTCAATTTCCATATTTATTCGACATGAGAAGATGATGAATTTTTATTAATTTAGTATGTACATTGCATTAGTGTTTGATGATAAATAATTTTTTATAAAATATTTTATATATAAGTATCATAAATACATCAAATAGAAGTTGTTCAATCATATAATTTGTTTTTTCTAGAACATTGTTTTTGATAAATAGAACATTTTCTATACATATATAGTCAATTAATAAAAATTAGGATTTAATCCGTGCAGATAAACATTTTCGGTGTTGACTAAGGTATTTAACTCGTGGTTAACCAAATTATAAATTTTTTATAATAATGTTAGTATCAATTAAACTGTCGTGGAATCATATTTTATCTTTTAAAATAATTTTTATTATAATAATACAATAGAGAAAACTATAACATTGATAAAAAAAAAAAATTAGAAAATTATAGTATGTTTCTGAGATGTTCACATTTATGAAAAATAAATACAGTGTAGAGGTGTATTCGGCAAGACCACATTTAAAATGGTTTTACGAAAAATTATTGTAATGTCTCCGTCTTGACGGAACCGAAAATAACCTAAATGATACCGTCAAAACCGGTTTAAATTTTACTAACCGGCCATAAGTCTCCGCTTTTAACCACAGACATGCACAATCAAAGAAACACAAAAGGGGAAAAAGAGAGAGGTGAGTGACCTTTCAAACAAGCCACTCAGTGAGGACGAAGCCGACTCCGCCTCATTCGATACCCGCTTAACCTTGAAAGTCTAGACCTAATTATAAACTTCATAGAAGACACCTGTTGTGCTTGACAAGCAAGTAACAAGTTGAAAATCCTTTATGGAAATCGTCCTATCCTACTGAGACACTTCTTTCAAGTTCTTTTTGCAAATCTTCTGTTTTCCTAGTGCATATTACAATCACGTGACATATCAACCCATGCCCTAAAACTTAGACCGTCCACCCAACCTAGTACTCTCATCTGGTGGACTGGCCAACCCGACACATTCACATAGGCCAACTGCCTTTCCCACTGCCTACAACCCTTACTTCATCCCGGTATCAGCCATCCGGTTACCCTCGCCAGGGTCCCGACCTTCCCACGACTACTAAAGGACTACCAAGGGGTTATTCGAAGGCATTTCACCTTCCCATGTATAATATCTTGCTATGTGAAAGCTCAGCCAGTTTAGTCTCCCTTCTCTCCGGGTTACTTCTGCCTTGATTCCCCTAGTGAAGGTCCTACACCTAACCACTCGATTCCCCCAGGGTCCTAAGCCGCATGGCGGGGTTCATCACAATCGTAAATTGGATAGACGCCTATCCACCACAGAATACAAATCACTAAATTAATCTAGACCTAAAGTCATATTGGTAATTCTCAAGCAATGCCAAATTAAATATAGTCATTTTTAAGGACTTAAGTTCTCACACAGGTTCTAGCTTAGACTCGACGTAGCGACCCAACAAATAATCGCATTAAGGCGTATAAGACGTTATGTCATTATCATTACATAATACATAGTTTTTATTCGTGTCGAGACACATAGCTCGACACCGGACAGATTAACCTTAGACTAACAGAATTAAACGACTACTGAGATCAACGAAACCGAGAACTTCCTCACCGTGGCCTTATGGTAGATATGCCTCCGGAATGCCTAACCTCCACCTCTGCTACTAGGATTTTACCCCACATCGATCCTTCTTCGTCTTTTCTCGCTCCAGAAGATCCTTTTACATATGATAAACCCTTAAACAGGAACCTGCTAAAAGTGGAAACTTTTCATTTATGGAAACCTGCCATAAATGGACCCTTCCCAAAAAGAAAACTTTTCCAAAGAGGAAACTTTCCTAAAAAGGAAACTTCATAAAATTGGAAACCTGCCAATTTTAGAAAGTTCCAGAAAAGGAAAATTAGGGTAATCGGTAACTTATCGAGGGGTGCAGTTCTCAGTGTAATGACCCGGAACTCTCCTGTTATGGACTAGCAGGACTATCACTCCGCTTCTGCAGCTTCGGGGTTTCCTCTGGTTCACCAACTTGAACTGCCTCCACCAGGATTTCCTTCCTTGCACGCGATGGACCAGCGGCTGCAGGCCAGTCTCTACTAACCGTGGAACGAGCCAACTTCTCCCGAAGTCCGTTACAGCCTCCTGGACTTCCGGCCCACCAAGAGCCCACTTGCCTCCCATTTGAACCCGTAGGATTCCTGTGACTTCTTCTACATTTCTCTTCTCATCCTCCTCAGAATTTCAGACTTTTTCGCCATTACCGGTTCCCGACGATTTTGCAACTCTGACAACAACTCTGCCGCTGTTCATCCTTACCATCGCCTTGGGAATAATCGCTCTCGTCATATCTTCTCCTTTTACTTCTTTCTTCTCCCCTAAGCAATCTCCGGAATCGCCGTATTTACTTATTCGCGCATCAAATCTCTGTCTTTTCTCTACGGCTTCCTCCCAGTTTTCCACTTCGTCTCTCGGTCTCATCCGCTTCCCGACAACTCTGTCTTTGAGTCCAGTTTTCCCTTCCGATTCATCTTCTTCTTCTTCCTTCTCGGCCTCACCACCTTCGGCCACCATCATCTCCACCGTGAGCCTCCTCCGACTCTTCGTTTCTCTGAAGCTATTACTTCATCCGCCTCCCTCTCCGAACACCCTAACTTCGCCAACCCTAGCCGCGTCTTCTTCTTCTTCTTCTTCTTCCGTGCTCCGCAAGTCTTCGCTGTCACCAAGCTCCATCACCTCCTCGGTTCTTCTCCGGCTCTCCGCATCACCATCTTCGGCTCCTCCTCCGTCTATGACGCTTCAACCACTTGTCTCACCTTCGCCGAACGCGATCTCGCTCTCAAGATTTTTCTCCGCAATGCCCCGACTCCGATCCTTCTCAGCCTCAACGCCTCGTGATGTGGTGTCAAGTTTTATCCCAGTTAAAACCTAGCTGCAAGTGTACAACATCCGCATTAATACTTAGGGATCAAATCCACACAGACTAGCAGTCACACTTAGAACCTATATGAGTTTGGATTAAGATAACAAAAAATATGCATCGGTGTTGCCACTGTTTTTATTTGGTTTTAATGGTTTTATAGATGCAAATGAACCTACTCTATATGCTAATGTACAGAGGATAGATCAATGAAAAGATATGCATCAAACAGTAGAAAGTTAAAGTAAACAAGTAGGAGTTAAAAACGACTAGGGGCATAAAGTTTCGGTCTAGAACACAACCACTAAGATAAATCCTCTCCACATTCGAGGTTTGGGATTCTATACTTAATATCAAAAGGACCTAAAAATTCGAATGGCCTCAAATTCATAAACACGCATAAAAACGATCAAGATTGATTGTTCACGATTGTAAGTCGATCCGCTTTCATTGCTGATAACATCATTATTTTACTACTTTTCCTTTAGATTTTGGTATGTTTTATTGGTTTTTTTATGCAATTCTTGACGATTAGAAGTAGTTTTCTTCTATTTGTTGTATTTCAAGTCATTTTGAGTCAACCAGTGATATTTGGAGTTTTGTGGAGTTAATTGGAGCAAAGTCAGTTTCAGGACAGTTTTCGAGCATCATAATTATCGTCCGATATGAAGGTCTTTCTCTCAATGGATTTTGATGAAATTTGGATAGGAGCTAGAGAATTGAATTAGATTTCTTACCAAAGTGGTCGTGCATCATTTGGAGCACTAGACAATGAGTTACACTAATATTACTGCAGACTGGTCCAGCTGTCTCGCAGATGAAGGATGCGTTGAAAGGCCAAAACAAAAGGAAGACCATTGTGGGAACCGAAATTCACATTGTCGATTTTCGTAATCGGAGGAAAGCCAACAAATCCTAACTTTCCTTGAGGTCCCATATTTCTGCTAAGCCAAACGTCAAGAGATTAGAATACGAAATAACAAACGAAGTAAATGTAAAAAACGAGATCTTATTCTAAATCTGCGTGTGAGCGTTACAACACGTGATAAGCCATGGTCGCAAGAGCTGTAGGCGAGTTTCCTAGTTCTAACAACATAAGACTTGTAAACCTAGTTTAGTTGCAGCTCGCTAACAAAAGCGGAAAAATAACTTAATTCCTCTAAGTGCTAAGTTCTGTAGAATTTTTTTGTGTGTGTGTGTCCCTCTCCTCCGCCTCTCTTATGTATGCCTTTGTAGGTTGGCCCTCTTTCCTTTTCTGCCCCCGATTCGAGTATATCCTTCTGCGGAAATATTCCTTTTATGATTCAAGTCTATCTTTTCGCGGAAATCTTCATTTTCTTCTTGATTTTTCCATATTTATCTCTTAACTTGGCATTTATCATTTTTCCATTTATCTTTCGCGGAACTCAGGTAAATTGTCAACGTATTTGGGCCCATTCTCGTCCAAAATCGTACGTGGACCTTTGTTGCATTTTGGGCCTTTTTGCGATTAAGTGATTTTTACGTCGGAGAAGTCGTTCTTCATGCGATTAAATGGTAATTGTTTCATGTAATGATAAGACCAATCGTATAATTAGGATAATATCGATGTTCGAGTTAACCGTTATCGTTTCTATACGATTGATACAAAATTTTTACAAAAAAACAAGTCTTTACGATTGTTATCGCGAAAATTTAACGGGAATTCCAATCGAGATGAAACGAGAGACTTTCAAGCAAAGATCTGAAGCAGAGGATGATAAAGAGAATAAGGTCTAGTTAACCGTGGGCGACTAGACGTTGTCCGTGTCTAGTTTCACATGGGCGACTAGACATTGTCCGTGTCTATTCGGCCATGGGTGACTAGACTTTGTCAAGAGTGTAGTCGCCCAGGGGCGACTAGACATTGTCAGTGTCTTGTCGCCCATGGGCGACTAGACTTCATGATGAGTCTACTCGCACGTGGGGGACTAGACCTTGTTTGTGTCTGTTTTGGGTGCGAGTTCTCCAGAGAATTAATCTTTCAAATTCCTATAAACATGCAAATATAGACGAAGAGACAAGTCTTGGGATCTCGTATCGGTTAGATACTATGTCTTGAGAAGTTCGAGACCAGTGTGTTGGGTTTGGGGCAAGACTTAGACTTACTCTCGGTCTAGGGTCTGCGGTGATAGCTTCGGCTTACGTTTCCCGTTTTGCGATTTTGGCCTTATTCTATCTCTATATTGAGGTCTGCAATGAGTTATCGTCTTATGTGACTTGCATCGATCGAGAATTAAGCATCTCTCCATAGACAATTTTGAAGTCGTTTGGAAGTGCTGACCAAAATTTCAGATTTCTTTTATAGCGCGCTATTATCCTAGTCGGATGTATGAGAGCTATCTCTATGAGATGGCTTAGTCTGTTTAGGACGTTGAGAGTTTGTTGTGATCAACAACAAACTTATTGGTAGATATTACCTTTTGTGAATCTTCGTGAAGGATATGTGTTTAAGGAGGTGTTTAGTGCGTATGACTGTTTGGTCTTTCCAGATGGTGTTTTCATCAAGGAAGGTGTTTTGTCGAAAAACGGTTCTTCAGGCGTCTGCGATGTCTCACGATGTCGAAGGTTGGTTTTTCTTTCGTATGCCGTGTTTCGCGCTTGAAAGGTTCACATGCTTAAAGAGTTTATTATATATTTGTTATTGAGGCGTTCTTGGCGAGCATAGGCTGCCAGTGTAGCCGTAACATAATTTGTATGATGAAGTATTATTGCGATAAGACGGGTTAACCCGAGCTTTTGGGAATCGTATTGCGTTTTCTTATTATTGATGCAATTTTTGAAAATATCAGGTTTGAGAGTACGAATATTTCTATATGTGGGAGTATACGAGTATACATATACGTACCCACATCCCCCTTTTTTAGAGAGGGGGCAACTGAAATCATCTTACGACGAGTTGCCTATGTACCCCTCTCGAGGATCAAGTTGTCTCGTAGTTCAATTTATCGTGATGTTGTTGCTCAGTGATAATATTTTTTAGGTGCATTGCGTTCCAGGTTCTCAGAATTTTGACGTCCTGCATTGTGGCAATTGAATACGCACCTGGTCGTACTAATTTTATGACCTTGTATGGTCCTTCCTAGTTTGCTCCGAGTTTTCCCACGATCAGTTCGACGGGATTTTGGAAAACTTTGCGTAGAACTAGATCATCCTCCTTGAACATGCGGCTGCGTACGTTTGAATTGTAGTACTTTGCCGCCGCTTGCTGATAGTTTTGGATTCGTATGAGGGCCTGGTCCCGACGCTCGTTGATGAGGTCAAGATCGTCCAGTAGCATTAGATTGTTCACGTCTTCTCGTTCTGGGAGCAGTCTCTTGCGTATCCCGAGGAATTTTACTTCCTCTGGGATAATGCATTATGTCCCGTATACAAGGGCGAGGAGGGTTTCTCTCGTTGATCTTCATGGAGTTGTTTTGTAGGATCAAAGGACTCCCTCGAGTTGTTCTGCCCATCGACCCTTTTTGGCGTCCAGGCGTTTTTTCAGTGCATCTAAGATGGTCTTGTTAATAGTATCTGCCTGGCCGTTGCCTTGCGGATACCTGGGGGTGGATTTAGTCATTTCTATCTTCCATTTTTCGCAAAACGCCTCGAATCTTCTTGAAATGAACTGGGATCCGTTGTCCGTTACGATCTCGTATGGGACTTTGTGTCTGCATATAATGTTTCTCCACTCGAAACTTTCAACTTGGGCGTCTTTAATGCTTACATATGAGTCGGGTTTGACCAATTTTGAGAAGAAGTCGGTTAAGACTAGTAGGAAGCGTTTCTGCTTAGATTTATGCATAGGACCGACGATCTCAATTGACCATCGCATGAATGGGTATGGCGCTGAAATAGACGAAAGAAGCTCTGCGGGTTGGTAGATTGTTGGCGCATGGCTTTGGCACTTTTCACATTTGCGTGCGAATTTCTCGCAATCTTTGACCATCGTTGGCCGATAATAGCCGTTGCGTTTGATTTTGATTATGAGGGACCTTCCGCTGGTATGATTTCCGCAAGATCCAGAGTGGACTTCTTCCATGATTCTTCGTGATTCGTTTCCCTCTACGCATGTCATAGGTGGCCCGGAGAATCTCCATTTGTAGATTTCCCCGTCTACAAATACATATCATGTGGCCTGGATCTTGACTTTTCGTGGCGCCCATTTTTCTGTAGGGAGCACTCCTTCAGTTATGCATGCTCGAATCGTTTTCATAACCACAGCATATCGCAACCATATTCAGATTGTTCTGAATTTCCTTAGGGTCGAGTGTCGACTTCGTCGATGTCCTCGTCTTATGATCGGATTAAATTTGCGATGATTGGAGGGCTGGTGCTCGGATGTTCAATGAACTCCACCGGAATTACTCGTCTAAGACTCGGGTCTGAGCTTGATGACAGGGCCGCCAATGCATCAAACTGCGCGTTTTCCGAACATGATTTTGCGTAAGATCGAATTGGTTGAAGTCTCGGGTAAGATCGGGTAAGATCTTGTAATTTGTTCACAACAAGTTGAGAATCGCAGTACGCGTAGATATTGCGTATTTTCACTCCACGAGCCAATCGTAATCCGACAATAAGCGCTTCATATTCGGCTTCATTGTTTGAAGCAGGAAATATTAATCGAAATGATTGTTCTAGTACTTCTCCAGTTGTTGATGTGTCTCGAATCCCGATTCCCGAACCTTGCCTGGACGAGGACCCATCGACAAGAACGGGTCCAAGTTGCGTTTGGTTCTTGGTTCGTCGGGTTTTTCGTAGGGAGCTCCACCAAGAAATCGGCGAGTACCTGTGACTTTGCACAAGTCTTTTTTCAGTACTCGACGTCGTATTTGCTTAGCTCAGTCTCTCATTTTGCTAGTCTTCCCAACTGACTGGGACTGTGTAAAATTGTTCGCAACGAGAATGAAGTGAGTACTATGATCGTGTGTGACTGGATGTACGGTCTTAGTTTTTGGGCTAACATTACGACGGCAAGCGCCAGTTTCTCCATAAGCGGATATCGCGTTTCAGCATCTAACATGGTTTTACTTACGTAAAAAATTTGTTTTTGCTCGCCACATTCTTCTTTGATGAGAACGCCGCTTACAATTGTGGCTGATACCGCGATATACAGGAATATGTGCTCTCCATCAACATGTTTTGCGAGAACTGGAGGAGTGGTCAAATAATGCTTTAACTGTTGGAAAGCTTTTTCGCATTTTTCGAACCACTCGAACTTTTTGTTCCCTTTTAAAATGTCGTAAAAAGGAAGTCACTTGTCTGTTGACCGTGAGATGAAACGATTGAGCGCAACGACTCTTCCGGTCAGTCTCTGAACTTCTCGCTTGTTTTTTTGGAGAAGCCATTTCGATCAATGCACTGATTTATTTCGGGTTACCCTCGATCTATCGGTATGTGACGAGATATACGAGGAATTCTCCTGATGCCACAACGAATCTGCATTTTGCTGGGTTGATTTTCATATTATGCAGGTTTAATCTCTCGAAACATTTTTGTAGATCGGTGAAGTTGTTTTCTTCTTCGAGGGATTTTACGAGCATATCATCAATGTATACCTCCATAGTCTTCCCGAGCTGTTCGTAGAACATACGATTAACGAGTTGTTGATAAGTTGCTTCGGCGTTTTTGAGGTCGAAAGACATTACTTTGTAGCAATATGTACTGCGATCGGTGATGAACGTTGTTTTCTCGCGATTATATCCTGAAAAAGCATCCATGAATGACAAGAGTTTGTTTCCTGCCGTGGCCTCTACTAAGCGATCAATGTGTGGCAACGGGAAACTGTCCTTCGGGCATGCCTTATTGAGATCGGTGAAATCAACACAGATTCGCCATTTTCCGTTTTCTTTTTGACTAAAACAGGATTGGTGAGCCAGTCTAGGTATCTAACTTCTGATATAGACACAACTTTGAGGAGCTTTTCAACTTCATCGTTGACCGCGGTAGAGCGTTCCAGTCCTAATTTTTGCCTTTTCAGTTTGACAGGTTTGAAAGTTGGATCAACGTTGAGTTCATGACATGTCACGTTGATGTCAATTCATGGCATGTCTTCTGTGGTCCAAGCGAATGTGTGAAGGTTCTCTTTCAAGAAAGCTATAAGCTTCGTTTTTTATGGGATCGCAGAGATTAGCGCCGATTTCGAGGTAACGCTCAGGGAACTCTTCGTAGAGGCATACCGAGACAACAAGCTCGCAAGTTGGTTTGCGTTTCTTTTCTAAGGTTTCGGCTTTCCATAACTGCCAGAAGATCTTGGTTTTATCTTGTTCTGAGGCGCCTTTGACAGAACATTTTTTCTTTTTCTTTTGGGAGAGAGCTTCTGCCGTTGTGTTTTTACGCTTTAGTTCGGCAGCAAAACAAAACTGTGATATGTTACGCTCTCCCTAGATTTTTTTGATTCCGAAGGGGGTTAGAAATTTGAGACAATAATGGTAAGTAGATGGTACGACTTGCATGGATTTTAACCAATGGAACGCCCATGATCACGTTGTATGACGCGGGGCGATCTACAACTAAGAACTCCACGATTTTTGCTATGCTCCTAGCTTTAACCGTAAGGTTAATCGTGCTGAGGGTTATAGTAGTTTCTCTCGAGAGGCTTATCACTAGGCTCGGAATTTCTGTGATTTCAGAGAGTTTGGTTTCCATTCTCTCGAGAGTGTTTTTGAAGATAATATCAGCCAAACATCCAATGTCGACTAATATTCTTGCGACATCAATATTTTGAACTGTCAATTCGATAACAAGGAGATCGTTGTGAGGGTTCACCTAAATGATCATTGCTCTAACTTTGAAAGAGACGACAACATCGTCTGTTAGTTTAGATATATCGTTTTTTGAACGATCTGTGATTCAACGTGAAAAAAAATCCGTGAACCCCCTCCTTCTAGCGCCAAACTGTGGGAACCGAAATTCACACTGTCAATTTTCGTAATCGGTGGAAAGCCAAGAAATCCTAACTTTCCTTAAAGTCCCATATTTCTGATAAGTCAAACGTCAAGAGATCAGAATATGAAATAACAGACGAAGTCAAAGTAAAAAAGGAATCGGAACGAGAATTAAGCAATTGAGATCTTATTCGGAATCTACGTGTGAGGATTACAATAAGGAATAAGCCTTGGATGCAAGAGCTGTAGGCGAGTCCTCTATTTCTAACAACGTAAGACTGGTAAACCTAGTTGATTTGCAGCTCGGTAACAAAAACAGAAAAATAACCTAATTGCTCTAAGTGCTAAGTTCAGTAGAAATTTTTGTGTGTGTGCGTTCCTCTCCTTCGTCTCTCTTATATATGCCTTCATAGGTCGACCCTCTTTCCTTTTCTGCCCCTAATTCGAGTATATCCTTCCGCGAAAATATTCCTTTTATGATTCAAGTCTATTGTTTCGCAAAAATCTTCCTTATCTTCTTGATTTTTCCAGATTTATCTCTAAACTTGGCATTTATCGTTTTTTCATTTATCTTTCGTGTAACTCGGGTAAATTGTCAACGTAGTTGGGCCCATTCTCGTTCGAAATCGTAAGTGGACCTTTGTCGCGTTTTGGGTCTTCTTGGGCCGTTTTGCGATTAAATGATTTTTACGATTTCTTTCGGAGAAGTCGTTGTTCGTGCAATTACACTATGATTGTTTCACAAAATGATAAGACCAATAATTTGGTTAATATAATATCGGTATTCGAGTTAACCGTTATTGTTTTATACGATCGATACAAAGTTTTTACAAAAGAACAAGTCTTTACGATCGTTATCGCGAAATTTAACAGGAATTCCAATCGAGACGAAACGAGAAGAACAAGTCTTTACTTTGTCGAGAGCCATTTTCCGTTTCTAGTCGCCCATGGGCGACTAGAAATTGTCCATGTCTAGTCGCTCATGGGTGACTAGACTTTGTCGAGAGTCTAGTCACCCATGAGCGACTAGACATTGTATGTGTCTAGTCGCCCATGGGCGCCTAGACTTTGTCGAGAGTCTAGTCGCCCATGGGCGACTAGACATTTTCTGTGTCTAGTCACCCATGGGCGATTAGACTTTTTCGAGAGTCTAGTCGCCCAAAGGCGACTAGACATTGTTCGTGTCTAGTCGCCCATGGGCGACTAGACTTCGTGATGAGTCCAATCGCACGTGGGCGACAAGACCTTGTTCGTGTCTAGTCGCCCATGGTCGACTGGACTTCGTGATGATTTTATTCGCCCACGGGCGACTAGACCTTGCTCGTGTTTCTGAACCGATGCGGTTATCTGATGTTTATGGTGATTTTTTATCGCCCCGAAACTTGTCTCTAGAGCTCTCTTGGCAGTCATTCGGAAGTCTTGGGTGTTGATTTCGATATTACCGTTTTTGACCCAAACAACCATTTGGGTTTAGACCAATACATTCTCCAGACTCGAATGGATCTATTTCAAGAATTTTTATGCCAAAGAACTTAACTCAAGGCTTCTTTACACGAAGCCCAACATTTAGAGGCCTTAAAGGCCCGATTTCACACCTTTGACTTACTGAGGAAATGTAGTTTCTTTTAGGTTTTGTTTTGAAGAGAGTTGTTTAGGTTTTACATCGAATAAACGCCTAAGGAGGCAGGGACGACACCTTTTTCGGTCGTGCCCCTTTTAGCCTCCTAAAGATCCGTCTCATCTCAATACATCTATATTTCTTTCATCATTCAGTTTTATCTATCCTTCTCCCTTTGATTTGATATAAATGCTTGCTGTCATGATTGATTTCGTGTTTACATGTTTTTAATATATTAGTGTGCATGTTAGGTAGTAGGTTGCAAGGATTCAATGAGTCTACTTCAATAGGATTAATAGTCGATTAGGTTTTATCAATAATGTTATCACCTTTATTCATTCGTAATGTTGTTCCCCTACGAAAGCTGGTACGAGAATAGATCTATAAAGGTAATCATTCCAAAAGATTGTTTTACCACTGGATCTAGTATTTGGTGAGCTTTTCTAAGTAGGCTTCGAAAGTAGACCGACTTTAGAATCGTGAACCATCAGTCTTGATCGAGTTAATGCGTGTTTTTATATTATTGACCCGCGCGAAAGTGGATGCATCTTAGTATTTAAACAAAGAATCCGAACCTTGAAAGTGGAGAGGATTTACCTTAGTCGCTGTGTTATAGACCAAAGCTTAACGCCTCCAATCGTTTTTAACTCCTACTTGTTTTGTTTAAACTTTCTACTGTCTACTGCATATCTTTTCATTGATCTATCCTTTGTAAATGAGGATGTAGAGTATGTTCATATGCATAAATAAAACTATAAAACCAAATAAAAACAACAACACCTCTACAAATTTCGTTCTTAGCTTAGTCTAAAATCATATAGATTCTAAGTGTGACTGCTGGTCCCTGTGGATTCGATCCTTAAATATTACTGTGGATGTTGTGCACTTGCAGCTAGGTTTTAACTGAGGTAAAACTTGACCCCACATCAAGTTTTTGGCGCCGTAGCCGGGGACTAGTTTTGTTTACTTTAGGATTTAGATCTAGGATTAAGTCTAGGAAAACTTTTTCTTTCTTTTTATCTCTTTCTCTGCAATTTCTATTTTCCTATAAAAATTCGATTTTCTTGTAAAAATTTTGGTTTTCTTTTTCTTCTAACATACTTTAATTCTTTTAGGCTTTTAACACGTAGAATTTTGATTAACTTTCTAATAATTTTGTGCTTTCTTTTATTTTGTAGATAATAACACTTGGAATTATCCGTTTCCTACTAGGAATATGATTTTTCCATCATGCTAACCTATATAATCGTTTCTCTTGTGTTTTTCAGGGAAATTACAAAGAACCAAAGCCTAAAACTCAAAACCCTAAGCATCTCTAAGCCATGGACGAAACATTTGAAGGATTTAGCTATCCTAATCCTCACTCACCCGAATTCATGGATGATACTCAGTATTATCCCCAT
>OVAN01008425.1:0-18187 GCA_900406275.1 Anastatica hierochuntica | reverse complement strand
AAGTAAGAACCCTAGTTTTCTAAGTGTTTGTGGTGACGAAAATTGTATTGTTTGTCTTTCTTCATCCTCTCCTTCGCACCCTTTATATAAGTCTTCGTGGGCCTGGCTCGTTTCCTTTTTCGTCCCCGATTCGTGCATATCTTCTCGTGGAAATATTCCTTTTCCCCGATTCACATATATCCTTTTCGAGATCCTTCCTTATCTTCTCGAAACTTAACATTTTTGCGAAACCCTGGCAAACCATCATCGTAAATGGGCCAGTTCTCGCCCGAAATCGTAAGTGGGTTGTTATCGCGATTTGGGCCCTTTCGGGCCGTTTCGCGGCTAAGTGATTTTTACGATTCCGTTCGGAGAAATCGTTTCTCGTAAGACGAAGCGGTAATAGTTTGTGGAACGATAAGACTAATCGTATAGTTTAGACTCTTCCGGTGTTTAAGTTAACCGTCGTCGTTTTACACGATCAATACGGAGTCCACGAAAAGTATGAATCCTTACGATTATCGTCACGACGGTTTGATGGAATCTCCAATCGAGACGAAACGAGAGATGATCAAGCGACGATTCAAAGGAAATGATGATCGGAAAGGACGTAGTTAAGCCAATGGATAACAGCTGAACATTGTCCGCGTCCTAACGCCATCTGGCACCAAGACCGAGCCCTGGTCTTGGCGCCAATTGGCGTCAAGACTAGCTCTCTGTCTTGGCGCCAATTGGCGCCAAGACAGACCTTCTTTCTTGACGCCAATTGGTGCCAAGACGAACCTCCGGTCTTGGTTTCAATCANACCTCCGGTCTTGGTTCCAATCGACGTCTAGATCGACCTCTAGTTCAGTTGTCAATCGGTTCCAAGACTCGTTCGTAGGTTTGGCGTCAATCTGCGTTTAGACATTTATCCGAAGCGACGCGGTTCTCCGATGCTTTTAGTGGTTTCGTATCGCCCCAGAAGTTGTATCATGTGGCCTTGTGAGAGTTATCCGAAAGCCATTGATGCTAGCTCTAGCACTCGGATGCTCTAGTTTCTCGCGGACGGATAGACTTCTTTGAAAGATCGTCTAGACGACGGTAAGTCTAGATGACGATAAGTCTGGACGACGTTAAGTCTAGATGACAGTGAGTTTAGATGGTAAGGTTAGACGACGTTAAGTCTAGGCAACGGTAAGTCTAGTCATTGCTAAGTCTAGACGACGACGAGTCCAGACGTTGGTCGTGTTTCCGAGTAAGTTTGATTAAAGATGCGATCTTGGACGTTAATTTTGAGATGTGGTGTTTTTGGCACCAACACTTTGTATTGATCGTATAAAACGATAACGGTTAACTTGAACACCAATATTATCTTAATTATACGATTAGTCTTATCATTTTGTGAAACCATCACTGCGTAATCGTACAAAGACGATTTCTCCGAAAGAAGTCGTAAAAGTCACTTAGTCACAAAACGGCCCAGGAAGGCCCGAAACGCGATAAAAGTCCGCTTACGATTCTGGACGAGAATGGGCCCAACTACGTTAATGGTTTACCCGATTTCAACGAATGATAAATGGAAAAAGCGATAAAGTCAAGTTTAGAGATAAATATGGAAAAATCGTGAAGATAAGGAATATTCTCGAAAAAGGAATATTTCTCCGGAAGGATATATTCAAATCTTAGGCAGAAAAGTAAACCGGACCGACCTACGAAGGCATATATAAGAGAGGCCAAGAAGAAGAACGAAGAGACACACATAAATTTCTTCACAACTCACACTTAGAGCAATCAGGTTATTTTTTGTTTTTGTTAGCGAGATGCGTTTTAACTAGGTTTACAAGTCTACACTTTTAGAACTAGGATACTCGCCGACAGCTCTCACGGCCATGACTTATCACCTGTTGTAACGCTCAAACGCAGATTCAGAATAAGATCTCAATCACTCAACTCTGATTTTCGATTCTCATTTACTTTTACTTTGTCGTCTGTTTCTTCGTACTTTTGATATATCGTTGTTTGGTTTAGCAGAAATGTGTGACCTCAAGAAAAGTTAGGGTTTCCTGGCTTTCCTTCGATTACGAAAATCGACAGTACGAATTTCGGTTCCCACAGTCACAGTCTTTGTTCGCATTTCGGTGTCCCCATTTCGCTTTAGTGCTCATCTCGGTGCCATTTGGCGATCACTTGATCACTAATGGTAGAGCGACTAAGAAGTTTTCTTGTAGGTCAAAAGAGGACACAAAGTCAAAATCACCAGCATAGTTACAGACGTACTTTTCGGCGATCAGTTACCCGCTACGACAACCTCAGGTTTTCGCGAGTAAGGTAACTATTTCACCTTTGTTGTGTGATGTAGCATTGTTAGAGTGCACTTCGAATCAGAATTTGACACACCCAACTTAAGGCTGTTAGCGGCTATCGGGGTACAGATTTTTGTTTGGTGTTTCTGCTACACGAGCTTCTTCTGTTCTAAGAGGAGAAGGAAGTGGTTTAGGTGTTGCTAATGGCTCCATGAGGCATAAAGTGGTTCTCTATTCTCTTCCATCTTGGCTGAGGTTCCCTCTCGGGTTGGGATTAGATGATGGTTTTTACTTCTTCTTGATATTTATTACGGTCTTTGGTCTCTTGTAAATTGCCTACTTTGTAAAGCTGTTCTTCAGTTTTGGTTATCGGTTTTTACTTTTAAAAATCGTTGTATTGTTTCGTAATCCTGCAATTTCAATAGAATACCTTTTATTAAAAAAAGAAAATAAAAACGAAAATATATTTTAGTTCTTTAAAATGGATAATATATGTCTTCTATATATTATGCATTTTCTTTCTCTACCAAGAAGATATTTTCCATTTTTCTATTCCAAAGTTTAGTTTTTATTATTAACTTGGAAGTTGAAAGTATACATAAACCAAAACCAGCAAATAAATCTTACACAAACCGTAGAAGTAGTGGAAGCTCCTTAGACTAATAATTATAAGGCTGATTGGTAAGAGTTGTGACTGTAGACTTTTGCTGTAGACTTTTAGAACTTTTGGATGCAAAAACTTTTGACCGTAAAGGATGTGACTGTTACTTTTATTACTAATAAAAGTATGATTGTTAATAAAAGTTGTAAGATCTGTGACTGTTAACTTAAATGTTTATTTTTGTCAAAATATAATTTATATAATATTTAAATATTGAATTTTTTTGGTTAAGAATATGTATATAGAAAATTGAAATTCGGATGCTTATATAATTAATTTATTTTCTATTCTCATGATATATGTAAATCAATTTTTAAACGTTATAATTTGATTAGTCATATAAAATAGAAATAAATATTATATTAAGTGGAATAGAGAAAATTATACTATACTTAAAGAGTTTTTGTGTTGAAAATAAATTGAAGACAACAAGCTTAAAAGAAACAATTTACTAAAATATAAACATATGAAAATCATAATACACGTTATATTTGTAAGTTTAAACTAGTCTTTGCATTTATAATGTTCTAAAGAATTTTTAAAAGCTATATTTGCATATTTTGCAGAATTTTGAATTTGAAAAGGTCTTTTATATATATAACAAAATGGATTTTATTAAATAGACAAAAATATAAATTTTAAGCATTTAAATTTTTTATAATAAATTATATATAAATTAACAAAGAGTTCACAATAATTTTTGGAGAAAATAACAAATGATGAGAAAGAAAAAAAGTTTTAAAAACAAATTTAAAAAAATTATACAGCCACTAAAACTTGTTTTACGTGACTTTTAAAAATTTAGTAGTTGAAAGAAAAAACAAAAAAAGTGGTTGTTAAAGCTTTAGAGGAAAAAAAGAAAGCAAAAGTCTGATTGGAAAAAATTGACTGTAAAAATTTTAAAAGTCTTTAAAGTCTTGAAAGTGACTTCACTAATCACCCCTATTAACTTGAAAGCGTATAACATTAAGTCTACTTTCGATTTCAATAAAGTGTTGTTTCTTTTAAATAATTAGATTCAAATTATCTGGAAATTACAAAGTGTTACAGATTAAATAAAACAACAAAAACCTTATTAGACTCACTTGATAGAGTGCATTTGCAGGGAGAACTTGTGGATACACACAAAACCATCCATCGTAGATTCGATAGGAATGTTAAATGGGGAGTTGCATATTGGACTATAACTTAGTATACTGATCAAAACCAAGAAGTAGCATAGCTACTAAATACATATATACACATTGGCATTCAATACAATCTCATAAACCTTATTTGACTCATTTGATAGATTTCATGATTCATAACAAAGAAACATTACTCAAAACCATATAAAAAGTAAAGTCGCATTATAAGGCGTTGATTGTCGAAGACTACGCAAAGATTAATTTTAGTTACTGTGTAATGAACAAAGACATCCGAGCCCAAAACAAAACTAAGTACAAAACCATGAAACCAACTAAGCAAACGCTATCCGGAGAAAAGTGATCAACTGGCGTAATCTACCATAAAAGATGGATTTTGTTAATCATGGATGGTGTGACAGTTTAGACGGTGACGAAGATGGCGCCGTAAATGTTGAAGAACGTGGTTTAGTCAAAGACGGAGGCCGCAATGTGGAAGGTGAGTGAAGGTTGTCACTTACTAAACTCTCAAACTCCTATAAACACCTAGCCAAGGTGAATCTCAAAATCATCTCAAAGACATCCTAAAATGACAAAGGAGATGCAGAGAGAAAGAAAACGTAAGGAGAAAGAGAGTGAAGAAAACAAAATATTTTATTCTTCCGTTTAATTATTTAGAGAGTTTGGTTATTTCTTCGATTGTAACGAAAATATAATTAATTGGTTTCTCCGTTATAATTGAGAGATTGTATCTCCTATTATAATAAATTCTTCTGCCTTGTTCATGGTTTTTACCTTTATGGGGGTTTCAATGTAAAATCGAGTGTTTATTCATTACATTATTTCTCATATTATTGGCTGTGATCCTGTTTTTTCCGGTCTGGTTTTTACAACATGTGGTATCAGAACGAAATTCTGGAAGAAGCAGTGGTGGAAAATTTGAGATTGAAAATTCAGCGGTAGTAATTTTGTGTTGTGGAAGTTGAAGATAAAAGCGACTTTGAGGAAAGATGGTTGTTTACCGGCCATTGATGAAAGGTCGGCTACATACACAAATGATGATAAGTGAAATGAAATGGACATAAATGCTATTGGAATCATTATCTTGTTCTAGCAGATGGAGTGTTATGAAGCATATAGGAGAAGAAGACTACAAAAGAGATTTGGGATCACCTTACAAAATTGTACGAGGCCGAATCACTGCAAAATAAAATTTTCCTTAAGAGGAGGTTGTATACTCTTTGGATGGTGGAATCCACTACAGTGACCTAGCACATCAACGTCGTGAATACTTTATTTTCTCAACTCACTTCGTTGAGTTATAAAGTAGAATTACAGGAAAGTGTTGAGCTTCTCTTTAAAAGTCTACAAATTCATATAATCAACTCATCATCAACTTAACAAATAATGTCTCGACCGACAATTTAGTCTTTGATGATATTACAGTTGAGGATCTAGAAGAAGAAAGTCGGCGCAAAAGTAAAGAAGGCAGATGACAAAATTCACAAGTAGAGACATTGACGGTGATGAGAGGAAGATCAATGAAGACTCAAGTCGGAGTCACAAACATGGTGGATCAAAATCAAGAAGTAAGAAGACTTTTAAATGCTACCATTGTGGCAAGAAGGGTCACTTGAAGAAGGATTGTTGGGATTTCAAAATTTTCATCCTCAAGCAAATGCAACAAAAACTTCAGAAAATGGAGTAGTTATGTGTTGTAAAGCTGCAATTTTAAGTGAAAACAGAAGAAGGTTCGCTGATGTATGGCTGTTTGACTAAGGAGTTACATATCATATGACTTCTAAAAGATAATGGTTCCATCAATATGAACCCATCTTAGGAGGATATGTGTACAATTGCAATGATCATGAACTAAAGATTGTTGGCACTAGATCCATTAAAATGAAGATGTATGATGATACAATCTTTACTATTCATGAGGTGCAACACGTGGAAGGCCTGAAAAAGAATTTGTTATCTGTAGGAAAGCTTGATGATCTGAAGTTGAAAATGAAACTCTAAAGTAGTTAGAGAAACAATTATGCTTATGAAAGGAGAAAAGATAGCTGCAAAGTTATACATGTCTGTCAAAAGCAGAAGCATATGTTGCTTCAAGCAGTTCCAGTGAGAAAGCTACAACAGTGTGACATCAAAAACTTGGGCATAAGTCTGATTAAGACATGAAAATTCTTGTAGAGAAGAAGTTGCTTCCAGGTCTCACAAAGGGATCACTACCTTTTTGTGAGTATTTTATAACATGCAAGCAACATCGGTTGATGTTAAGCACATCAAATTCTAGAAGTAAAACTGTTCTAGGATTGGTTAACTTTGATGTTTTGCAAGCACCAGTTATATCACTAGGAGGAGCGAAATATTTTGTGTCTTTCATTGATAACTACTCCAGGAGATGTTGGGTGTATCCTATCAAGAGTAAGGAAGCTGTGTTTTCAATTTTCAAAGCACGAGTGGAACTTGAATTTGAGAAGAATATCTAGTGTTTGAGGTCACATAACGGAGGTGAATATACCAGTGATGACTTTAGCAAATTCTGTAAAGAAGAAGAAATCAAATGACAGTTAACTATATCAAACACTCCTCAACAAAATGGAGTGGCAGAGCGGATGAGCAAGACTCTGTTAAAAAGAATGAGAGCAGTGTTGGGAGCTGCTAGCTTAGAAAATAATTTCTGTGCAGAAGCAGTGAACGCTGCATGTTATGTGATAAAACAATCGCAATCAACTGCAATTGAGTTGAAAATACCGACGAAGGCGTGGACAAGATAATCATTAGACTATTCTGACTTCATATATTTGGGATCCAAGTGTACGTGATGTACAATACCCAAAAAACTACAAAACTAGATCCAAAGTTTAAAAGTGCCAGTTCTTAGGATATGCTGTTGGAGTAAAGGGGTATCACATCTATGATCCTACTGCCCACAAGGTTATATTCAACAGGGATGTTATTTTCATGGAAGATGAAAAGATGAAAGAAGAAAATAGCAGTTCAAAAGAAACGTCGGAGACTTTAGCTGTAGAAGTGGAAGAGGAGAATTCTTTTGAAGCAACACCAGAGCACGAGGAAGAAGAACCTGCCGAGTTAAATGAAGAATTTGGTAAAGGAAAGCATGTAAGACAACACCAACTTGGCACCTAGATTATGATATGAGTTTCAATGTTGCATATTGTCTTCTAACTGAGGAAGGAGAGCCATCGAATCTCCAAAAAGCAATGAGAAGTTCAGATGTATCTTAGTGGATGGCAGCAATGAACGAATAAATTGAAACTCTACATAAAAATAAAACTTGAGATCTTGTACCATTACTGCATGGAAGAAAAGCCATTGGAAACAAATGTGTTTATAAGATCAAGCGAAATGGTGATGATTAAGTGGAGCGTTATCGTAAAAGAATTGATGGTGAAAGGATATGCTCAGAAAGAAGGCATTAACTTCAACGAAATTTTTTTCACCTGTGGTTCGACTTACAACTGTTCGAATACTATTGGCGATGTGCTACATTTGACTTACATCTATAACAGTTAGTTGTGAATACAACTTTCTTCATGGGGATCTTGAGGAAGAAATTTATATGCTCCAACCTGAAGGTTTTGAAGTAAAAGAAAATGAGAACTTGATTTGCAGGTCGAAGAAATCTTTGTACAATCTAAAGTAGGCGCCAAGGTGTTGGGACAAGAAATTTGATTCCTTCATTATGAGTCTTGGATACAACAGACTTAATGCAGACCCTTGTGCATATTTCAAGTAGTTTAGTGAAAGAGAATAATGAATTCTTGTTGCTGGATGTCGACAACATGTTGATAGCATTCCCCAACAATGATCGTATAAATGAATTGAAGGCACAATTGGGTAGGAAGTTTGAGATCAAGAACCTGGGACCAGCAAACAAGATTCTAGGGATGCAAATTCACCGAGAAATAAGTAGTAGGAAGATTTGTCTTTCATAGGAAAATTATTTTAAGAAAATCTTGCGGAGCTTCAACATGCAAGATTGTTAGCAAATCTCTACCATACTTTCTATTAATTTCAAGTTATCCTCAAGTATGAGTCCTAGCACTGAAGAAGGAAGGATGGAAATGTCTCGAGTACCGTATGCATCATTAGTGGGAAGCTTAATGTTCACAATGATTTGTACACGACCAGATACTGCACAAGCAGTGGGAGTAGTAAGTTGGTACATGGCGAATCCTGGAAAAGAGCACTAAAATATTGTAAAGAGGATCCTGAGATACATTAAAAGGACCTCAGATGTTGCATATGTTGTGGAGGATCAACTTTGAAGTCATAAGCTATGTTGATTCAAATTATGCAGGCGATATACATAAAAGAAAATCTACAAACCGGATATGTGTTTGCACTTGCTAGCAGAGCTGTAAGATGTGTTTCAAAACTGCAGTCAGTTGTGGTTACAACAACAACATAAGAAAAATGTATAGTAGCTACACAAGCTAGTAAAGAGGCGATGTGGTCGAAAATGGTAATAGAGAAACTCGAGCACAAATAAGAAAATTTTTTCTTTTCTGTGACATTCAGAGTGCAAGAATCTAGCATTTCATTCAAAAACCAAGCATATACGAGTCCAATATCACTTCGTTCATGAGAAAATGGAAGAGGACACTTGGATATGCAGAAGATTCATAAAAAAGAAAACGTAGCAGAGTTTATGACGAAAGTAGTCAATACTGAAAAGTTTATTTGGTGTTGGTTCTCTTGTGGCTTGATAGAACGTAAGCAACATGAAATGACAAGGTAGAAAGAATGGTGTGATGATCCGATTGATCCTCAATAAAATCTTCAAGTGGGAGATTGTTAATCATAGATAGTATGACGGCTTGGACGGTGACGAAGACGATGCCATAAATGTTGAAGATTGTGGTTTGGTCAAAGACGATGGGCGTAATGTTGAAGGTAGGTGAAGGTTGTTCACATAAGAAACTCTTAAATTCCTATAAATATCATGCCAAAATAAATCTCATAATCATCCCAAAGGTATCCTAAAATTACAAAGACGTTGCATAGAGAAAGAAAGCGTAGGGAGAAAGAGAGTGAAGAAAAAAATTTATTATTTTGTTTAAATTTTCGAGTGTATTAAGATCAAGTGAGAGAAAGTTTTCTTGTAATAAATTTTTCTGCATTGTCTGTGGTTTTTATCCTTTTAAAATTTTTTCACGTAAAATATGGTGTTCACTCATTACGCTATTTTTCAATTATTAGCTCCGACCATACTTTTACAGATCCAGTTTTTTAACAGATTTGAGGATCTGCCGCTTAATTCTGACTTCTCATATATTGCATTTTTTTTGTCAGCAAGCAAGATTTCATTAATTTTCAGTTGAAGTTTGTACAAGGTACAAAGCCAAAAGGGATCCAAGATGATCAACCCCTATACAAGCACTAGAGCAACCGGAACAATACAAACAAAACAGGCTGGGATTAGTTTTATTTTTTTATTCTTTTTTGTGCACAAAACAGGCTGGGATTAGTTATAACCAGATATTACATTAAAATAGTCTAATTCTATACAAAACAATATGACCTAAAATTTAACAACCAACGTACAAATCCACATTTAAACTATAAAAGTACTATAATGTATGTTAATCGTTTATCGTGATCTTACATGCAATACATGGACATGTTACGTTGACGTTATTATTATAATGGAATATAAACTCACTAACTCAGAACAAACTTCAACATCTTTTTTTCTTCACCATCAAATTCAGTACCTTTACATTTCTAACTTTTCGCATAATAAATAGGTAAAAACTTACCATGGGCCATGCACACAGAAAATTCAGTTACCCAATCAGCGGAAACTTTTTTCTCTCTCTCTCTTTTGTTTTAACAAACCGAGAGTTTATTGTTTGGCAGTTTATTAAGTTCATCTACTAAATTTATTTTCTATCCTATCAAAAATTTTATTTTCTGTAGGCTAATTCTGCTTTTCCAAACATGTATAAGCTAATTCACAAAATTGAACTTTTATATGCATACGTACATGCGACAGATATCAAAATGAAGTAGGTAAGGGTAACACCAATTTTGATTTATATGGTTGGATATCGTGTCAAGAACAGCTTAGTTTTGTTATGCCAATATTTAATTATTTGATGGGCCCAATTTCACTTATGTTGGTGCTTATTTCTCTAAAAAACATTTCTTGTTTTTTTTTTGCACACTTCGCATGTGACGTGAGTCACCATCTCCATCGTAAAATCTCAATCCTCTTTTGATATGTTGAGATACTAGATTTTTAATTCGCGCTAGACGCGGATATAGTTTATATATATTTTTAACTAATACTTTATTATATAGATATTATTTATTAAAACTATTAAATTATCTTTTTATATCTATATATATGTATGTGTATGTGAAAACATATTATAAAATGAATTTATCATATATAATATAAAATATATAATTTGAAAAACTATAAGAAAGTTTTGCTACTAAAAAATTAAAATAAAACATTATCGTATTTTTTTGTGAAAGTTTTTCTTTTTCTCTTATCTTTTATTGATGATTGGATGTTTATGTTATTTTCATAGAGTCTTATGATAAGATTTGTAATATTTCAAATGTTGAAAGATCCAGTTTTATGATTTTTTCATTATGCGGAAATTCAACAATATTCTTCTTTTCTCATGAATTTTTTTAAAAATAATATACCATTTAGAAATAAATGTTACTGAGAAAAAATCATTTTACTATATAATTTGAAGAACTGTACATAAATCTTAATTTATTAATCTTTCAACCATTGTATTTCTCATTGCTAAATAGTGTATGGAATTTTACCATATATTTTAATTCTTTTCTTATTTTATATAAGCTAACGACAACCATATTTTGACAAAAAAACGACAATCATATTATCCTTACGTCTTTTTAATCATTTATATATCTCTGATTTCTTTCTCGCAACTCTCAAGTTTTTCTCACATTCTTTTCAAACAATTTTAAATTTCCTTTATAATTTATTTTGAAGTTATTGTTTTCACATTTTCGTTAGTACTCACTTATTTTTCTTCAATAAATATATCTAATTACGTACTCGACATTTTCTATCCTCCTTTTCAATTTATGATTCTTGATTACGTGATCCATACACAAAAATATTTAAAACACAATATTTGAATAATTTTTTTATTTTTTCGTTTCTTCTAGCAACACTTATGAAATTTCGTGAATTAAAATTTTATGTGGAGAATTATACCTTCAATCACCACCGATTTTTAATACATTTTTTTTATATTTTACCAGATATCTTTTTGTTCACATGTAATATATATATATATATATATATATATATATTAATTTTTTATATGCTTTTAATATAAGTGTATTTATTATACATATGTAAATTTTTTTTTTTCGTATTTTCCATTTTTAAAGCATTCTATATTTTGTTAAAATTATTTTTGTTTAAATATGGAAACTTACATATAATTATTTCTATTTACTAAAGGTTTCAAGTACAACATGGAAACTTTTCATTATTTTTTTATAATGATGTAAATTTCAAGTCAATTTCCATTTATCTAATAATGATGTGAACCAATAAATTTTAATTTTTTAATCCTATGTGGACACCCTTAGCATCAATTAGCACCAACTTTTATATAGTATATATATATAATAATTGATAAATGGAATTTATGTCAAATATATCACATCAACTAGGGCTGGACACTAATACCCGTTATCCGTCTTCGATCCGCGACCCGTCTCGTACCCGACTCAAAAAAGGATATCCGCGGCTTTCGGATCGGGTAAAGGGTATCATATTTCTATTACCCGCGGGTAAGGATCTAGTATCGGATATCATTTTTTTTTAACTACCCGTCTTCGTATTCGACCCGTTAATACCTGTTTTTAATTATTTGTATATTATATAATTGTCTACCCTAATAATTATGTATAATCATATATAAAATATTACTTTAGAAGAAACAATAATATTTATTATATATAAGACTTGAATTATTTTTAATATATATATTTTTAATATATGTAATATTTAAATATAAATTTGTAATTTAGAAAAATTTTAATTTTTTTGTTAGGATAATTTTGTACTTGGTTTAATATTTGAGAAAAATATGATTATATAAGTATTTTAATGTTAAAATATGAAACAAAATATAAACATTTGAATTTTAAAGAGTTTTTGTTCTTTCGGATACAATTTTTCCGGGTAACAAGTCGGGTCTGGTAACAAATCGGGTATTCATATTTTTAGAGGGTACTCGTTTTTCCGGATACCCGTTTTTTGTGGGTCGGATACGGGTACTATAAATCTATTATCCGTAAGGGTCGGGTCGGGTAGCGGGTACACCAAAAAACAAAGGTACCCGGTCCGTGCCCACCCCTAATCCCAACCAAAAGAAAATTTTCAATTTATATCTTAAAAAGTCCTATTACCGTGGAATAAGAATATTATTTAAATGGAAATAAATTATGAGTCCAAGACATAATAAACAATGGGTTGAATAAATTGGAGAACTTTAGAGTCTTTTGTACTAATAATTATGATGAATGATAGAATGTAAATCAAAAATTTAGATTGAGTTCTAACCAACAAACTTCCTTGTCACTTTTGTGTACAGTTGACCCAATCAGTTTGGTTATCAAGTTGATAATCAGATTATCTGCAACCAATCTTTTAGTTTATGTCTACAATTTACCCTTAAAAAATTAGTGCCGTAGTAAAAAATGATTTTCAATAATTTATAATTGGGCAACTATCAATTCGGTTGATTTTTTTCCTTCTCTTTTTTATAAAAGTTATTTTTCAGTTTTTAATATTTTTCTAGCGATCGACGCTCCATTGGTGTTGGGTTCCAACTCTCCTTTCCCTTTTCCTCTTATTGATGTTGTGTTTTTGCTTTCGATTGATATCTCTCAACCGACATACATTCTTTCTCTAGATTTGATGATAGGTCATCCTTAAATCCGAATAAAAGATCTTTAACTTTAATATACAATCCTCATTCTTCGGACGAAGCAGTAAGTTGGATGATGTATGAGTTTAGATCAGAGGTAAGTGTTTTAGGGTTTTGTGGGTCATTTGGATATGGAATTTTTATTTTTTAGATCTCGACCCTATCACATATGATATGACGCGCAAGTTGGCGAATCATTTCCTTTTCCTTGGATTCGCTGAATTGGTTTGATGTAACATGTTTTAGGGTTTGAAATGAAGTGGGGTTGTGGTTGGTTTCGATGTCTTGGCGGTGGAGCCCCAGAGTCCGTCCAAGAAGTACTCTAGATATTTCTCTTCTTCTCAGAGGGATGTGCAGGTGGTGTATTGCTTTCATATCAGTTGTAGGCCTTCTGGTCTAACGCGTGCAAGTTATCAGCTCTGAAAAAGGTGTGTATGGTTATGTCAGGCCCCATCATTAGTCATATATGAAGTTTCTTCTTCCCAAGTAGCTTACTCCTGCTATTACCTGACGTCTATATCATTCACAAAAGCCAGTGGTTGTGACTTTTTTTGAATTTTTCTTGTGCTTCCTTTGCAGGTGAATGTTTTCTCTCTACCACACACGAATACCTTCAACATGTTGGAAAAATTTTCTGTTGGTACTCAGAGTCGGCTCGTGGCGAGGTCCCTCTTTTCCTTGGAGTGGTCACCGAGACAAAAAGTTGTTGGTGGTATCACGTGTTAGATTCAACTTATCGCAACTACAAAAATTTCGTTTTTTAGCCTTCTTCGTTTGATTTTTGTTTAATATTTTTATGCAGGTCTCGAAAAATGGATTTTGTCAGAGAAGTAGTCATCATCAACTCAATTTTTTTGCTTTAAGTTATGGAAAAGCCGGCTTTCTCGACTACCAGTGGTGATGAGTCTGATTGGGGTGAAAGTTCGGCATGATGTCAGCTAGCTCGCTTTCCCATTTCGACAATGTGGCCATAGTCGAAGGTTGTTGTCTCGATATAGTAATTTCCCGATTAGATGCCGATTTCTTCCAATATAAGTCTTTTTGCTCTGTTCCTTTCATTTCTTTAAAAGATAATATTTGTATTTGGTTACACTATATTTGTAATTAAATCAAGAAAACGGTTTTTTAAAATGTATGATTGCAGCACTTGCAAAAAATAATGCCCATCTTTGTGTAAAATAAGCAAATGAAGTCTAATGTAAACCTGATTGATAAAAAATGCTCATGGTGAGGATGGCTGAACATTTATTGAACTCAAGGTCAATTCCAAATTTTCTCTCACGAAAGTAACTTGAAAAATGACAGAAAAAGAAGGGCCAAGTAGAGTTATAATGGTTTATGCCAAGTTTTAAAGCACGACCGCCTAAGCGTTCAGCGCAACTCCTTTGTCGCGATGATGACAAAATCGATATTAGTAATTATGGTAAAAAAATTGGCCAATTAGTATTGCTAGCCGCCAAATTTTTTTTAAAACATCTCGCTCTTATTGGACCCAAAAATTTAATAACCCAAACTTCTCAACTTAATATAAAAGTAGAGAACGTGACGACAGAAAAAATAGAAAACGTTCTCATATTTTTAGAGAATTGATAAGTATCTGCGTGATATGCATATAAAAATAAAATAAAAAATTTAAACCAATAATACGCATAATTATGGTTAGTATGTGTAGATTCTAAACAAAACCCAATTTTATATAATCTGTATATTTATGACTCATTTAAGTAAACTGTAAATTGAAATACACGTTTATTAATCAATTGTATTTTGCACCATAAGAAACAATATCTCTAAATAAAGAAAATTTTCTAAAAGTAAATTACATAATTCATATCACATTACCTAACTGAACTAAATAAACATTAGAATTTTTTAAAAATTTCTTTTGTGAGTTTTAATTATCGTTACATGTTTATGAATTCTTTAATGATAAATTAAGTATCAAAAATAAAAGTTTTCTATTATATTAAAATTATTAAGAAAAACATATAATTTATTATTTTTCTAATATTATATATTATAAATCTTTTATAGATTTAATAATTTCTAACATAAGTGTATTATTCCGTTCTTTTTCCCGAGACCCAAAACCAAATCCCGAAAGGCCCAAAAGAATCTCGCAAACCTAAACTAAAAAACCCTAAATTAAAGCCCTAAACCTAGTTGGACTCAACGTAAACGACAAAAGAAAAAGAAAGAAAGAAGAAAAGATGGCGTGAGAGAGAGAGAGAGATAGAGAGATAGAGAGAGAGAGACGCCGAGAGAGAGAGAGAGGAGGAAGACAATGGTGATGGCGATGATCGACAGAGAAGAGAGAGAAGAAGTAGCAACATCGTGGGGGAGGAGGAGATGGTGATGGTGGTGCGGCGGTAAAGAGGGAGAAGCAAAGCGGCGCAAAGAAGGAAGGAGAAGGAGAAGCCTCGATCGGAGAAGAAGGAATCAAAGACGGTGCTGTGGATAAGAGAAAGAGATGGAGTACCAGCATGGAGGAAGACGTAGGAGACAATGCGGCGGAGAGGAAGAGAAGCCATATCATCGTGGCCGTGGAGAAGAGAGAGACCGAGAAGGGGGAAAAAGAAACGGCGATCGCGGAGGTGGAGATTCGAAGCATCGCAGAAGAAGAAGCGGTTGTGAAGAGAACGGAGCAGTGCCATGGTGCGGAGAAGGCAAGAATGGTTGGCGGTGGCGGTGGCGATGCCGTGGAGAAGAAGGAAGAAGATGAGACGTTGGAAATGATGGGAACGAGGAAAAAAAAGGTAAAAATGAACACATGACAAGAGACTGTTCCCAAGGTGGTGGTGGAGGCGACCCTCGGTGGAGATGACGGCAGTGTGGTGGCTTTGTCGGAGAATGGCGACATTGGAGGAAGCCAGGAGATGTTGGTGGTGGGGAAGAGACTTGGGGAAGAAGTAACCGAAACCCTAGGGCAAAGGGTTGAGGTTTAGTGGGCCCTTAGCAGGCCAGAAATCTAAAAGGTCGTGACCCACTGTTGGGCCTAGATTTCGCAGGCCCATTTAAAAGGTTTGCAGCAAAGGACTAAAAAAAAGAGATGGGCCGAAAGCCTCATAAGATTATTTCAGAGAAGTGCAGAACGACGTCGGAGGGAGAGTCAAAGGAGCGAAGGCTGTTGCCGAGATCTGAGGAGAGAGAATCTCGGGAAATCGGTGCCTATCTTTCCGAAGCCTAGGAGAATATAAGGAGAGGGGGGAGGCTTCATGAAGGCACTTCTTCTTTTTCGGTTAACCTAATTACTAAAAGCAGCTCAGATTCCTTTTCTCTCTTTTCTCTGTGGTAAACAACTTTCGATAATACGAAGAAACATCGTTATTTCATTAAACTCTGATTCTTTTGTAAGCTCTTATTGATAAAAGTAATAAATCGAAGCTTGTTCTTATCAATCGTCCATCGATTTAGCTCAAACGAGATTCATCCCACTTTGTTTCTCTGAATTATATTCTTCTTTTCAATTCGATAATTGATTGTGAGATTTAGCCCTCACAATTTGGCGCCGTCTGTGGGGACAAAGTAATTGAATCCCTGACTCTGATAGCTAACACGATGGATCCAGTCAACGATGGCTTGAGCCGACGCGAATCCTTGCCCCTGGCACTGAGCCATAGCTCACCGACCCGCGTAGGCTCTGGAACCCCAGAGCCCCGTCGATCTACCTCCTCGAACGAGCCTTCCGCTTCCACGGAGGGTCGATCGGTGTCTACTGGTTCCCAGTTAGCCCCACGAAGGCTACCCGATGACCCTGCTCTAAGGTCACAAACACTCGGAGGCTCTGACCTGAATCCCGCCGGATTACAGCTTTCGGCATCAGTCGCGTCTCAGGTTTCAGATCAGCTTTCCGAAATCAGACAGATGATGCTACAATTGGTGAGCCGTACCCAGGAATATGAACGGTTGGTTCATCAGCTAGCATCCCGACAACAGCAAGTCGAGAATGAGACGAGATCGCTAGTGCACTCATCCCAGCCTTCGAACAGGAGAGGATCGGGGGTGACCTTCCGAGATCTCATCGATGACCCATCTTTCCCTCGGGGACGTCTCGACTTCTCTCCCAATCGCACGATGCCTGAAAGGGAGGAGCCTCCTCCCTCGACGTCTCTCGCAGGAACCGTCCCGACACCTAACCCATTAGCCACCACAGCGATGGCAATGGGGATTAATTTAGCCAGTTTTAGCTTGGGACCTGGCCAGGTATCGCAACAGGTATCGGAGCGGGTACACGACCTGCCTCCACCGCCTCCGATACCTAGACCTGGTGACCACGATCCAGTCCCAACTGGTGGGAGGACCTCCTCCTACGTAGCCTTCGATTACAACCGACCTGACCCCTCGGAGGCTCAGCAGAGAGCAGGACATTCAGGTCCGGCCCATCCAGGTTCCCTGGTCCACCAAATTAGACAAAACAGTCCCAGGGGCCGAGAAAGGCCCAGATCCCCAGGAATCTGGGGCCCGAATCCTAAATGGGACCAGCGACAGCCTCCCGAACGACCATCCGTCGATATGTCGGACCCTTTCCATCTAGATAGCCCTGATGCTATCCAGAGATACATGGAAAGAACGCATGCAGCTCTCCAGAGACTGAATGCGCAGGTCCACAAGGCTACGGGCCCGACACCTGAAATCGAAAGCTTAATTGAGGAAACTCGAGGGACCCCGTTTACAAACAGGATAACTAACTCTTACATAAGAGACACAAGGAAAATTCGAATCCCCGAGTTCGACGGAACCTCAGACCCTAAGGCTCATCTGAGAGCCTTTAGATTAGCCATCGTCAAGGCTCACTTCACGCGCGAAGAATGCGAGGCTGGCTATTGCCGAACCTTCGCAGAGAACCTAACGGGCACAACCCTCGAGTGGTTCTCCGGTCTCGAGCCAAATTCAATCGACAACTTCGATCAGCTAACCAGCGCTTTCGTAAAACAGTACTCGACTCACATTCAGAAGCAAGCTTCTGAAGCAGATCTGTGGAAAATCCGACAAGGGTTTGGGGACACGCTCCGCGTCTACATAGAGAAGTTTAGGGCGGTCATAACTAAACTTTCAAACCCAAATGACCATGTTGCTATCGAAGCACTCCGACGAGGGCTTTGGTATCGCTCGGAGTTCTGGTCAGAGCTTACGATAAACCCTCCGCCCACGATAGACGATGCCCTCCAT
>OVAN01008424.1:0-18188 GCA_900406275.1 Anastatica hierochuntica | reverse complement strand
TTTATATATTCGGATTGGCCTGTGACTACCAGTTTATGGATTCTTTTATCTCTTCGATCGCTGAGCCTGGCATTGGCGATGGAGCTGGACCTCGGAGTAAAAAGTACGTTTCTTTACTCTTTGTTCTTTTTATAATCTTCATATGAAATTTGATTTTGGTGATGGGTTTCCATTAAAAAATGTTGTAAAGCTCTGAAGAAATAACTAAAGCTGAAGCATAAAGAGGAAGAGAGAAAACGCAAAGAAGAGGAAAAGGCCAACCAAATGAGCATTCTTCTTATTCTAAGTATATGGGTTTGATCAGCAATAGAAGTTTTTTATTTTGTTTCATATTGACAGTATATGATTTAAGATATTTTTCTTTTGTTATTCAGACTCCTAAGGCAAGCTCTCAAAGCCAAAAGTCAACGACAATAAATGATGAGGACATGGATCCGATGGTATATAATCTATTTATTAGTTTCTCATTCTCTTATGAAATGAAGCAGTACGCTTATGTATGAACCAAGTGGTCTATATTTTGTGATTATGTTCTATTTTGCAGGAATATTTTGAGAACAGACAGAAATTTCTTGCGACCGAGAAAGCTAAGGGGGAGAATCTTTATCCTCACAAGTTTTTTTGTTTCCTTTTTCATTCCAGAAGACATTGAGAAGTTTGGTAGCTTAAACAATGGGGATCATGTTGAAGAGAAGAAATTGAGGTTTCTCTATATGGTATGTTAGAACTGCTAAATACCATTGCTTAATTTTTCGTAGTGCTTGCCATTGGATTGAGTTGGTGGTTTGTTTCATTGATAAAGTTTTGCTAGGGCGTATAATGAGCAAGCGATCTTCCTCTTCCATGCTTGTCTTCTATGATCTACATGGTGAGAATATGAAGGTCCAAATTATGGTTGATGCAAGGTGAATGCTTTGTTTATTCTCTATTCTTTTTTAACTTAATGCTATGGAATATAGATTTGCTTAGATATTGTATTTTCTCATCGTAGTAAGTCGGTTTGGATGAAGCTGAGTTTTCAAAGCTCCATGCAAATGATAAGGGTGGTGATATTGTTGGTGTTACTGGTTTTCCAGGTTTGTACAACCTCTATATTTTTTTTACTATTATCGTTTGTTAAGTCTATTTCAACATCCTTTTCATTATTCAGATTTCTCAATTTTCAGGAAAGACTGAAAGGGTAGAGTTGAGTATCTTCCCCCATCATTTATATCGTTGTCCCAATGCCTTAAGGGTGGGCAAAATACCCGAATCCGAAAAACCGAACCGAATCCGATCTAAAAAACGGTGCCGAATCCGAACGAAACAAAAAAAAATACCCAAACGGATCCTAAACTTCAATATCCGAATAACCGAATCCAAACCCGAAATTGACTCGAACCGAAATATTTCAGGTACCGAAATATCAGAGCTATAATAATAAACTTAAATATATTAATTATGTTTAAATCTAATATCGAAAAATATTCAAACCATTTGAAAAAATATACGAATTATTTAAAAATACTAAAAATTACTTAAAATACTTGAAAATAGGAAAAAATACTCGAAATACTGAAAATAATTACCAGTCTTTCATCCAACTACCTGAAACGAAACAATTTTTATGTTAATTTATTTGGTCATGCATTGTTTAAATCTATTTATTTTGTTATTTTATTTTTGAGATTTTTTAAAATGCATTTGGAATTTTGAAACTTTTTACTTAACTTAAAAGTGTACCCGAATCCAAACCGAACCCACAAATATCTGAATTGAACCCGAATCGAAAAACATAAATAACCGAATGGATCTTGAACATTTAGACCCGAAAATCCTAAACCAGAATATATCCAAACCGGATCCAAAAGGGTACCAGAATGCTCACTCCGGCATTGCCTTTACTTGATGCCTCAAAAAGCTGATAATGTTAGTTCAAAGGTAGAGAAAATTCACTATGGCTTTTTTATTACCTCAGAGTCACCTTATTAATTTAACACTAACCTCTTTCACGTCTCTCACCATTTTAGAAAACTGAAATTTGGATTTCAAGTGAAAAAGAGATCTTGACGCATATATTCTGGAAGATGTATCATTAACTTTACGTGTTGGATCTCCGTTAGTGAGTGTCTTTGATTATAGTGAATCTTATTCTTTGGTTTCTATTTGGGTATGCGTGTGATTTTTTTTTTGTTTTGGTTTTCATAAATCTCTGTATAGCCAGTGTTATCTTATGTTTCAGGAACACTATAAGCATTAATCTTCGGTCGCTCTGAAAGAATTTTCATATGTTTGCGTTAGTAAATGTATATTCAACATCTTATTTCAGTTCGTATTAAAAATATAAAAAAGATTTAAATTTTTTTTATCAATTTAAAATAATAAATCATTTTTTATATAAAATGTGAGTGATTCATTGAAAACAATGCTAAATAGATCACTATAACTTGAACAAGCGTTGTGTTTCAAGAGATTCCAAAAAAGATTTAAAAAAATCTCTAAAATAAGATTTAGGATTAGCATAGGAATAAGTAATACACGTTTTGGTCATAACCTACATTAATGCTACACAAGTTATTTGAAGAAAGCAACAATTGAAGTTCCAAGATTGAGCATTAGAACTCACTGTCGATTTACCAAGACCTGCAAGACAGAGGACGGAGAGAGCGGTAAAGGCATATCTTAAAAGGCCATGACACAAAATAGTAGAGAGACCCAAACTCAAACCGGCTGGTCAACAATGCCACCTATCCGAACAACCTTCGCGGATCTTAGGAAGGAGAATCAGGCTCGAGAACCCAAACAGTCGAGGGGGAAAGCTTGTGGTAGACATTGAAAAAGAGTATATGAAAGAAGGTTAGCAAATCCCTCTTCCAACTAACAACAAGAGCGAGCCTCCGGTGGTTAAACATAATGAAAACCTTCCAAAACACTCAAACCAAGAACTCTAAAAACCGAAGGAGTAAACTCTTTGTTGTAGGCACGGAGGTGGTGATTGTCGGATTCACGGTTTGTGGTCGATGGACTCGTATTGGCCGATTGGTACCTGAAACAAGAAAGAAGTTTTTGCTAGTTTTATGAAAAGAAATAAGAACTAGAAGATGAACTAGAACTAATGATGAACGAAATATGAAAAGAACAAAGGAAAGAGATGATGGTCGACGGGATCTTGTTGTTGGACGTGTGTCACTCTCAACAAGATCGATGGATGGATTGACGAATAGATGCGGATCCGACTCTTTCTGGACGTGTGTCACTCTCAAGAACGGAAAAAGATGATGATGATGGAACGAGAGACGACACAAAGAAATGGGATCAATTCTTTGATAAGTCTAGTGTTGCTTTGCGTTGCTTCACACAAACGAAAAGGATTTAGGGTTTTCTTTGCTAAAAGAAAGGTTTTTTTCTTTATTGATGATAGAATGAAATACAAGGCTGCTTATAAGGGGTACAAAAACCCATTGCAGCTTTGTCTTTTGAGGGGACTTGAATCAAAGTACAAAACCCTAGAGTTAAAAGGTTGGTTAAACAAAGGCCCAAAAGAAATAAATAAAAATGCTAACAAATGCCCATAAAGTCTAACTTAAAAACCAAAAATAAACCTACATAAACCAAAGACAATAACCGGTTAGAAATCAAATTGAAATCGTACCTGGATAAGTCTTTAACCGGAGAGATTGAATGTCGAGATGGTTAGACCGGTCCGACTTTGGTTGATGGACGAGAATTGGATTGAACCGGGCTCATCTTATTTCTCCCTTGAGCCGTGATGATCTACAAGCTTGATCTCGGCCATATCTTGAATCATGGCTTGCTTTAGTCCGAAACTCTCTTGATCCAGTAAGTCTTGCATGGCCTTGGTGAATCTATCTCAAATGACTCTTGATCCTGACCTGGTCGTAGGCCCTTTGCGTACATGCGAGACCTCAACTTGAGTGACCACAACATCCCTTTCCCCTTGCGAAGGTTCTATCCTCAGAACTTCTTCGTCGTCTGCGACATAAGGAGATAAGTTATAAACATTGAATGTTGGGGAAACCTTAAACTCATCTGGAATCTCGAGCTTGTAGGCGTTGTCATTGATCTTTTCTAAGACTCGGAATGGGCCATCTCCTCTTGGCGGGAGTTTAGATTTCCTCTCTTCGGGGCATAAATCCATCAATTACACTAACACAAGAAGCAAGATGTGTACCTCTGTATGTAGGCACAACTCTGTAGTAGACATTCTTGTCATTGTTTGCAAACGATATGCTCTTCGTAGGTAAATCAACCATTGCACTTGCTGTGGCTAGAAAGACTTTTCCCAGAATCAATGGCCTATCAGACCCATTGCTCATCTCCACTACTTGAAAATCAGTAGGAACAAGACAATTACCTACTTTTACATTTAAATTATTAACGTTACCTTGTGAAGATTTAGTGGAAGAGTCTATGAACTCCAGGGTCAGCTTAGGTGGCTCTATAAGAAGACCCAATATCTCGACAATGGCCTTGGACATCAAACTAACTGTAGACCCAATATCACATAAAGAATCAGTAAACTCGACCCCTAAAATAGAACATGGTACTTCAAACTTCTCAGGGTCATCTATCTTGCACAAAATCTTCATCAGTGAAGATGCATTTTTAACTGTGATGAAAAATGTCTCGATCTCCTCCATAGTCTCTCTTGTGTTCTTGAAGAACATATTCAGTTGGTAGTGCTCCCAAGCATCTTCAAATGACGTGTTAGGAGGGATCCTTTTCACTCTTTTATAAAATTCGGCCAGAGTCTTCTCATTGATAGGTTCTCTTAGATGTTGTGGCACTATGGGGTATGACACTTTAGGAATGTATTTGTGCTCAGGAATCGCAGAAGATGGAGGATTCTTTTCTGAGATGTCATCAACTTTTGCAGCATCATCCGCATTAGCTTCTCTGTCATTCTCAGATTTGACAGCATTGCATTGTGCTCTGGGTTCACTTCTGCTTTCCCAAGAAGAGTTCCTGGAGATCTCTTAACTGCTTCAGCAATCTGAGCCAATTGGATGTCCATCTTCTTCACATGCGCAGAAAGAGATTCGAACTTGTTATTAAATTCATTGTACATGCCATATACTTTCACATTTCTGACCTTCTGTCCCTCTAGAATCTGCTGCATCATAGCTTCGAGTTTTTTTTTCCTGATAGGCTGACTCTTGTTGAAAATTTTGGAAACCAGAGAAGTTCTTAGAAGTCTATCCTTTATTCTGAAACCCAGGTGGAAATTCGTCACGCCCGAATTTTGCACGGACGTTTTTCCCTGAAATCCTGAAGGATAACTGTTCTGACACGGATTTTGCACGCTCTGAAAATCTGAACCTGAGTTTTGCACGTATTTTTTTCCTGCAGATCCTTGCTGAAAACCATTGTTGCCCGGATTTTGCACGAAGCTCTTCCCGAAAACATTTCCAGAACCCGAGTTTTGCACGAAGGTTTTTCCCCTGGAATGCAGGAGGAGGGTAGTTGCAGTCTTGAGGACTGTCAACACCAATGTTGCTTCTGTAGTTGAAGCCAGGGTGATTTCTGTAGTTCTGATTGAACCCCTTGTTTTTCTGATACCTCATGTAATTTACCTCTTCAACATTATCAGCATCTTCTACAACGCAAATATCTGCATTAATGTCAGTGACATCTTCACAAAAACTCACATGCCTCTGTTGGTTCTGTTGGCTCTTCAGAAGCTGAGCTACCATCAACTTCAGCTCAGACATTTGGACACTTTCAGAAGTTGCCCCTTTTGATCCCCTGACATAGTCAGGATAGTGTTTGTTGTTACTGGCTGCCAGGTTCTCGATCAACTGGTAGACATCATCCACGGACTTAGTCATAAATTCTCCATTGGTTGCAGTGTCTAGAGAGAGTTGGTACCTCTCATCTATACCTCTATAGAAGGTATTCAATAGGCACTCCCTAGAGAAACCATGGTGGGGGCAGTCCCTGATGTATTCTTTGAACCGTTCCCAAGCTTCAAAGAACGATTCAGTAGCTCTCTGCTGAAATCTTGAGATCTTGTTCCGTAGCTGGTTAGATCTTGATGTAGTGTAGAAGTGAGCAAGAAATGCTCCCTTGACTTTGTCCCAGGAGGTAAGAGACGCGGGGGGAAGTGATTTGTACCATCTTTGGGCTTTATCAACCAGAGAGAAGATGAAAAACTTGCACTTCAAGTAGTCTGGCGAAACACCATTGGAGTGAGTGGTGCTAGCGATTTCTTCGATCATCTTCATATGTTCCATTAGGTGCTCAGCTGCAAGGCCATGGAACTGATTCTGCTTCGCCAGTTGAATCACATGAGCCTTGATTTCATAGTCTTGCCTCTCAATAGGCGCTAGCCGGATGGGACTTCTGTTCATGAAGAATGCCTCCGGTGAATCAAAGTCTCCGATAGTGGGTCTCCTAGCCTACTGTTGCAGGCCCTGCGACGCCAGTGGCACATTCTGTTTGTGTTGCGCATCTTGAGGTACATTCTGGCCGCCATGCGACATCAACTGCGGTACTAAGCCTTGTTGGGCTAAGTGTTGCTGCTCCAAAAGAGCAGGATCATGAGGAAATTGTTCTCCTCATGCAACTTGTTGACCCAGTGGAAGATTCTGATCATCCATCTCAGCTCGTTTCTTTGCTTTCCAGTTTTGGCGTTCGAGTCTTGCTAGCTCTTGGTTGTCGAAGGAGATTAAAGGTTCAAATCCTTGTCCTCTTCTTGTCATACACCTGAAACACCAAAGAGAAGTAGAAAAGAACGCGTAAGTACTAAATAAAAAAGAAAAATTCTACAATAAATCCTAAACAGAAATCTAAGGCGTGATTTGGTCCCTGGCAACAGTGCCAAAAACTTGATATCTCAGGTTTTAACCCTTAAATCACACTGCAAGTGCACAGAAAATCGCAGTAGTATTTCAGGGATCGAATCCACAGAGACCAAGATACACAATAGGATTCTCAGTTTCAGATCAAGCTAGAAGATACAGAAATAGTTGTTGTTGGATTGTTTTTCGAATTGCAGATTAAATAAAAGCAGATATTAAAATGATTGAAATTTAGTGATCTAAAAATGTCAGGTCTCAGGGTAATTCGCAGGCAATCATGATCAATGCTCAGGAAATCAGACAAGAAAACAAATTAAGATCCATTCTAAAACTCAAAACATAGAATTAGACAAATCTCCTCCTAGATTATTTGATCCCTATACTTAGAATAACGAAGACTAACTCCCGTTGAATTCGATGAAGACTAAGCATGCATTACAATTCAAGTTTGATTTGTTCACAAAATACCTTAACATTAATTCCCATTAGTTAAGGATATTTTGCTCATCTAAGAGTTTATCAGGTTTCAAAACCAATTCCCATTAAATTTATCAACCTAAAATCATGAACTAGGTGATCAATCAAGTTCAGGCATTAAGATTCACATAGATGAAGAATTCTAAAGATAGTTTTCTCTCTTCTAAAGTCCTAAATCATCAAAACATGAAAACCATTGAAATCCCTAAAACCTAACAATGAAAATACTCAGACATGATCATGGAAACGAGAGACATGGTTTTATTGAAAGACATAAACGAAATTAAAGAGGGTTCAGGAAACTTCTCCAAGATGTTAAGGTGAAGAGATTCGTCTCCCTAAGCTTACAACGAAAATAAAACTTTGAAAGTATGCGGAAAATAAAAGTTACAAAACCTAAAACCGTCCTAAGGGTCTTTTTAGGGTTTCTAGGATTCCTCTCAAAAATAGAAAATCAGAAGAAAAAAAAAGGAAAATAAATATTTTTTCGTCATAGTATGTAACCGATCGATCACTTTCGGGTCCGGCTCAGATCGATCGATCCAAGTACAGGTGATCGATCGATCATGCTTATTCAGTTCCGAGGTCCGTCGTTTCTTCATCAAAAGCCTTTCGAAAGCTTTCACAATTATCACATTTCCCTTGAGAGTGCCCCCAAAACCTAAAACAACTGAAACACAAAAGAAAAGACTCCGAAAAGCCAAAAAATGTTTGAAACCCACTAAAGATGTTAGTAAAAACACGAATATATAAAGGACCATTACACGCTTGTTCAGGCAATCCTTAGCAAAATGACCCTTTCCTAACACTTAAAACAAGTTATGTCACGAGTTCTTTGATTCAGAACAGGAAACTTACCTTGGTCGGGTTTGCTAGAGGGTTAGGTTTGGTTCCTCTTGAACTGATTCTTAATCTCAAAGGACTTGCCCTTGTCAACGTGTCGGGTAGGTTGTTGTGTCCATATGCCTTTTCCCTTGGCCGTGGACACGTTCTTTCGCTTGATATGTTGCTCTGCTTGGATAGCATAGTGGAGAATGTCGTTGAAGTTCTTGTACAGTTGTCTCTCCACCCTACGAGCTATACAGTCTTGTAGGCCGTCTAGGAACTGAGCCAGAAGTGAATCCTCTGTCTCACGTGAATTGAGCTTGTTCCGGAGAGACTCAAATTTCTCGAAGTATTCTTCTACGGTCTTGGTTCCCTGCGTCAATTTACGAAAACGCTTTTGTAAGTCTCGTTGATAATACGAAGGAACATACCTAGTGCAGAGCTTGGACCGCATCTTGTCCCATGTTTAGACCCGTCGGAACCTTCCTGCTTCTGCAACTTCTCTATCCCACCATGTTAGAGCGTTGTCGGTGAGTTGGGCGGCCGTTGGGGCTATCTTCTTGGATTCAGAATAGGTATAGTACTCGAAGATGTACTCTATTCTTCTTCCCACTCGATGTATGCATCCAGGTTGACCTTTCCAGCAAAAGTAGGTGGGTTAAGCTTAAGGTCTTTGACTCCTTTCCAAGGCAATTCCTCCTCTCGGCCACGGTTGCCTCTTCTAGTTGGGCTACCGTCACGAAGGCCTTGGCGTTCTCGCCTTCCTGTCCTTGGCCGGACATAGTAGCGGTTGGGTGGCTCGAAATCATAGCTTTCAGCATCTAATGGGGGTTCGAGATCGTCAGGATGAGGATGATTCCTCATGGGTTGTTGTTGTTGTTGCGGCGGTGGTCGATTGGCTCGTTTCTCCATGCGAGTGAGCTGTTCGGCTAAAGCTTGCAAGCTGGCCGAGAGTCGAGCATTGTCAGCCAAAAGTTGAGCGTTGATCTCGGCTTGGGTTCATGCGTTGTTGTTATCGTCATTAGCCATAGTTTCTGAAACATAGAACAATGACACTATCAAGTGTAAATGAATAAGAGGATTAAGGTTTTCCCCTTTATAGGATGACGGCTAAAGAAGAAATATTTTTTTTTGAAAAAGGAAACACAAATCAAAATCAACTAAAAAAGAAAGAATGGTTTTTTTTGAAAAAGGAAACACAAATCGAAATCAACTAGAAAAGAAAAGAACGATTTTTTCTTTTAAAAAGAAGGACAATCGAATCAAAAGTAAAAAGGAAAGAACGAATTAATGGTAAAATGAACAAAAAAGGAAATAAAATATGCGAAATAAAAGATAACAGGGAAATAAATCAAATCAAAGATAAAAGGTAAAGAACGAATTAATGGTAAAAGGAACGAAAAAAGAAATAAACACTTTGTTTTTTTTAAGGGTTTTTTTAATCTAACAAGAAAACAAAAAGAAGAACAATGAAGGAAGAAGATATAATCGTATGAGCTAAATATTGGAAACTTAAGCTTTGATACCAAAATGTTGTAGGCACGGAGGTGGTGATGGTCGGATTCACGGTTTGTGGTCGATGGACTCGTCTTGGCCGATTGGTACCTGAGACAAGAAAGACGTTTTTGTTAGTTTTATGAAAAGAAATAAGAACTAGAAGATGAACTAGAACTAATGATGAACGGAATATGAAAAGAACAAAGGAAAGAGATAGAGATGATGGTCGATGGGATCTTGTTGTTGGACGTGTGTCACTCCCAACAAGATGGATGGATGGATGGATTGACGAATAGATGCGGATCTGACTCTTGCTGGACGTGTGTCACTCTCAAGAACGGACAAAGATGATGATTATGGAACGAGAGACGCCACAACGAATTGGGATCGCTTCTTTGATAAGTCTAGAGTTATTTCACGTTGCTTCACACAAACGAAAAGGCTTTAGGGTTTTCTTTGCTAAGAGAAAGGTTTTTTCTTTATTGATGATAGAATAAAATACAAGGCTGCTTATAAGGGGTATAAATACCCATTGCAGCTTTGCCCTTCGAGGGGACTTGAAGCAAAGTACAAAACCCTAGAGCTAAAAGATGGGCTAAACAAAGGCCCAAAAGAAATAAATAAAAAGGCTAACAAATGCCAATAAAGTCTAACTTAAAAACCGAAAATAAACTTGCATAAACCAATGACAATAACCGGTTAGAAATAAAATTGACATCATACCTGGATAAGCCTTTAACTGGAGAGATCGAATGTCGAGATGATTACACCGGTCCGATTTTGATTGATGGACGAGAATTGGATTGAACCGGGCTCATCTTGTTTCTCCCTTGAGTCGTGATGATCTTCAAGCTTGATCTCGACCATATCTTGAATCATGACTTTCTTGAGTCCGAAGCTCTCTTGATCCAGTAAGTCTTGCACGGCCTTGGTGAATCCGTCTCGGATGACTCTTGATCCTGACTTGGTCGTAAGCCCTTTGCGTACAAGCAGGACCTCATCTTGAGTGACCACAACACTCCTCCACAATCACGGCCAACTCACGATGAAAAGGAACTGAAAACCAAAGAGGGGCCATAAGGCAATCACTAATACCCAAAGACCACCAACATGAAAGGCTCAAGAACCTAACTTTATCAGTGAGCGACGAGCTATATTGCCTTCTGACAAGCGGTTTTTTGACCACTTAAAACAAGTTTAAATTTATAAATATAGAGTCAAAACCTTACTAAACTGCCAGAGAACGGTTTTCAGTTGTAGTATTTAAGGTTATCGTCCAAGGAATTAAAAACGGTAAGTTAAACACTAAACAAAAGAGAATGCATTAAAATTCTAAGTTTTGGGGAATTCAAATTAAGTTGGAGTGTCACAAATCTCAACTCAATGCAACATGAAAATAAGAAAGCATAATGAAATTGCATAAAAATAAACTGAAATAAAGCAAGGAATAAATAAAACACAAGAAAGATGCAAACTTTGACTCCTAAAACTAATAAAAGACGAATCTTGAGATATAGTAATCGGTTCGGACTCAGTCTAGAACTGTAATGGACCTTAATAATGGCTTTATTAGATTGTTAAAGCTACTCCTAGGCCAAGGATCTCCTCATTATCGATCTACCCACTCTCATGGCGAATATCTATTCATCCATGCATATTACAAGGCTCAACTCTCGCTTCTTGCCTATCTAAACATGCAAGTGATAGTAATCTACATGCACTTTTAACCATTTAACACCTATAGACATCTACTCTCGTGAGCCAAGATGAAAAACATAGACTTCGTTCTCACAAGCTTTCCATTGAACACTTTATAGGCGTCAATGAGCGAGCAATATCCTTTTGAAGAACTAAACAAAAATCTAGTATGAATCTATGTCAAAACCTACCCTATTATCCATTGCAATCCAAGATCTAACACTAGCCTACTACATCTCAAGATCTAAAGGAATCTACTCACTAAGATTCATGGAAATCCAAAGACAAAGTTTTGGTCTTTGAGCTTCCATTATCTTAGATGCAAGAAATAAAAGAAGTAGAAGAAGTAGATAAGAGAAACAAAACTTAATATAAAAGATCCAAATATTTTCAAGGTTTGATCTTGTAGAGATCTAAAAACCTTTAAAGTGATTACAAAATGATCAAAGAGATGAAAGATTGCAAAAGATATCAAAGATATGTTCTTGATGGTTTAAGGGGACTATTTATACAAGTGGAGATGAGAAAGTGTTTCCCTAAGAGCTCATAAGGTCGAGTGCAGTGAGTTATTGACCTTATATAGCTCACTATCGTCCTTCTTAGTAAATAGTGGCTAGCATTAGGAAGCAGCTCTGACCATGCTTGCTGCTATCGACCTCTGGTCGATAGCAACAAGCATAAGCTATCTTTTGCCTCATCTTTGCTCATTTGCTAGTTCCTTTACTTCAACCTTCTCCACATGCATTTAGCTCATTTTTCTTCTTGATTCTTGACCTTGATTCCATTTATAATCCATCCATTAAGCCTTCCATTGAGCTTCTCCAAATGTGTATCTATAAATGCAACAAGATGCATACAAATGCAAAAAATCCTATATTAGACTCAATTTATAAAATGCATGAATTCTAGTGACTAAATGCATTATTTACAACCTAAATATTGTAAAATCATGACTAAATTGAACCTAAAATGCATGAAAATATATACACATCAACTCCTCACCACGGTTGAGCGCTTCTACGGTGGCCTCAACACCACAACGTCACTCCAGCGCTGAGCCAAAGACGAAGAACTCCACGTAACTCAAGGGAGATCGCAAAAGGAGGAAGGAGCAGAGTGAAGGGGAAAAACGAGGATGAGAGGCAGCGACACTCTCAAACCAGCAGATCCACGTTGCCCTAGTCATATCTAACCCAGACCTATGACATAAACTCCAATTAGCTGAAAACATCAACTGGAGACCCCAATCCGCCTACCCCTCGCACAAATTTGCCGCTACTCCAACTACTTTGCGTACACCCACGCCACACTGCTAGATCCGCCAGTGAGGTGCCATCACCGACGAGACTCTAAAGTCAGTGAGCAAATCAGAAGAGTGAATGAAGGGAGGAAGAAGATGAGAGAGGCAACATAAAGAAAAAAAATTGGGGTGGCGACCGGTGATAGAGCCAAGGCCGCTGGCCACTGGTAATTAAGGCAGAGGAGGACGGCTGCTTAGCGAAAAGGGTTAGGGCAGAAAAAAAGAGAAAAAAAATCTCTATCCTCTCCTCTTAGCTATTTTTAATTATAAATTATATTTGTAGATGACCTTATGTAACATTCCTATCCCTGGGAAGGGAGTTAACCAACTGGTACTGCTAAAACCGATTCAAAATCCACCAACTTGTTCGTTAACCATTGCTTCTAACCCGCTAACTTGCACCAAACCACAACAAGAAAAAGAGGAAAACGAGAGGGATGAGTGAGAACAAGCCACTGTGGACGAATCCGGCTCCGCCTCACCCGATAGCCGCTTAGCCCCGAAAGTCTAAACCTAAACCACAATCCTAAGCAAAGCACCTACCATGCTAGTCAAGCAGACTACCAAATTAAAAACCTTTCGAAAAGCACCTATCTTATTAAGACACCTACCAAATTCCTTTCACAAAACATTTCCTGTAACCATGCATCCTACAAACAACAACACGTCGACTCATGCTCTACCTCATAGACATGTCGTTCATTTAACGTGAGGTCAACATGGCACGATCACATAGATCAGCCCGCTCACTGCTTGTCCTACCGCCCGAGGCCCATAATTCATCCCAGGCCGGATACCTGGAACGACTCCCGAGCTGGCCCGACCTTCCACTACCCAGGGTACAAAGGTCCACGCTGATACTTTTGCCCTTCCGCCTTGACACTTTGGGTAGAGGACTCAACCATCTAGGTAACAACTCTACGGCCCCTTCTGCCTGGCCCGGCCCGAAGGTCCTATTATTCTCATACCACTCGATTCCCCTAGGGTCCTAAGCTCCAGGGTAGAATGCATCACACCCCTAAATTGGATAGACAACTATCCATCAGAGAACCACATCACCAAATTAATCTAGACCTATTATCATCTTTCGTAATTCTCAATCACTCCCAATTTAGACCTAGTCATTTTAAGAATTTACGTGTTCATAGGTTGTAGCCTAGGCTCGACTTAGCGACCCAACAAAAAATCGCACATAGGTATATATGACCTTATGTCTTAACGATACATATTACATAGTTTATATTTGTGCCAAGACATATAGCTCGACACATGCCGGTTTAACCCTAGACTAACAAATTAAAAGAATATAGAGATCAACGAAGACCGAAAACTTCCTCACCTTGGCCACACAAATGAACTGGTCGGTTTGCTCGGCCGATCGTGCTTTCTCCCACAACATATTGAATCTGCCTTCTGCGGAGACTGTACATGCTTCATCTCTTCTTTTCTTTTATCTCTTTTCTCCATCTCTCTGAGCTCGAAAAATCTCTGCTTTCTTTCTTTGATATGCGACGGCTAGAGGGGAATAAAAAAATGGAACAAAATGAATTAGGTTTTAGGTTTAGAAAGGTTCAAATAGGAAAAGTTTTTAGGTTCGGTTTAGAAAATTGGTTTAGGATTAAAAGGGTTTGCGGGATTCTAAATGGGCTTTCTTGCGGATTAAAATGATCCTCGGGAAAAAAGTTTTGGATGCTATATTTTATTTTAAAAACTTTATTTGAAATATCATTAAAAAGTTTTAAAACCCATAACCAAAACATAGTAATATAAATTCGAAGAAGGACATATGAGTAGCGCGGGATAAATTCTTAGCGCAAGTAATAAGATTTTTTTGTGTGTTTGAGAGGAAGGCACACATCAAACTCAATTGACTGTTGTTTCCTTGATTCTCCTTAAAGCTTATCGAATTTACTAATTTTATAGCCTAGTGTGTTATGAGTATCTACAAAATTAAATCAATCTCGCAATTAAATTTCATTCGTGTTTAAGGATTTTACAATTGATGAATCAGACGTCATGAAATAAGTAAAAACGAAAATTTACTTAGGTCATATTCGTTTGTGTATTTCCAACATGTGAAAGTTGCATTTGGATGTCACATCTGATTGTTGCATCCGTATATTGTTCGTTTTTGCATTTAGATTTTACATCTAAAAGCAATGTATGAACGCAAGTTTGTTCGTTTGAGCATTTACAATAGCTTATAGATACATCAAACTATTATTTTTTTAAAACATTATTTTCTTATGAAATAATTTCATCTCTTTCATAAATAATTATTTTGCAGTTTTTGGCAGCTTTTACAGATTTTGCGGTTTTCGCGGTTTTTACTGTTTTGTCGGATTTTACGGTTTTGGTTGTTTTTGTTGTTTTAGCAGTTTTTACGAATTTTGCGGTTTCGGCGGTTTTGGCGAATTTTGAGATTTTGATAGTTTTCCCCCATTTTTCACGTTATTTTGCGAAATTTGATGATTTTTGTGGATTTTGTGGTTTTGCAGGGATTTTGTAGAATTTAGGGTTTTGTAGGTTTCGCGGATTTTACTGTTTCACATGTTTTATTGCGAAATTTTACAATATTTTGCAATTTTTGTGAAATTTAAGGTATTTATGTGTAATTTTTTGTTTTAGTGGAAGATATTTTAGACATTTACAATTTTTTTATTATCAAAACTCGTCCAAATTCTACTAATAATATTATCCAAATTATCGAAAAATTTTTAAATAAATTTTAATTTACATCCAATCATTTTGTAACACCCCGGTTCACCTGGCCAAGGTCCCTCTCGGATCTGTTAACTTTTCTACTAACTTCCCCTTCACAAACAATCTCCTAGAGCATTCTAATAAAACCTTAAATTAAACACGAGTCTAAAAACATCCATAACAAGGACAAATACATCTTATTGCTAGGGAGAGCTCCATATGTGAATAGAGTCCTCTAGCCACAGAAAAGAACATAACAAACTAAAGAGTACTAAAACCGAATCAAGACATGAAAACAACTTAATTAAAAACCTGGTCCCAAATGAACAACCCAGTTACTCCATCATCCATCCAGCTGCTCGTCATACTTACCTGCAGGGACAAAAAGGGGGAGGGACGAGGGAAAGAGAGGGGTGAGTGACAGGGGAATCACCCAGTGAGACATTGAATTGCTAGACACGCAACATCACGGAACAGACTTAACATGCATTCACAGATAACATAGAATTAAACCCAAGCAGACACCTATTGTGTCACAAGCACACATGACATACAAAGATGTCCTAAACAAAGCCCCCGGTTTTCTCCTAAACGCCTTAACCTGCAGCAACAACCACAGTGACCGGCTAAACTCACACACCAACTCCCCGGTTTGTGTTGACTCAGGATTTTCTTTCACTTCTCCNGGGCGATCACACTCCCACAACTCATTCAAATCGCATAACATCACATCCTATTACACTAGTTCAATTTCCTAGACCTCTAGTTCAAGCATCAGACAGACTGACTCGACTCTCAGACATGAAAACAATCAAGACGCATTAACCCTATGCTAGCAATGAATAACATCCTAAAGCAATTCTACGGGGGATTAGCTACGGGAATAGCGCCTCATCTTGGCAACTGCAGATCCGAAGACTGGACACAGGAGGCTTCCGAAACAGCTACCAAACTTCTGGACATGAACCAAAAGGAACTCGGATTAGACCTTAATCCGGAACCGACTCAAAAAGGAAACTTTCCATTTATGAAACCTGCCATAAATGGAAACTTTCTAAAAACGGAAACTTTCTAAATCGGGAACCCTGCCCAAAATAGAAACTTTCCTAAAAAGGAAACTTTCCAGAAATAGAAACTTTCCAAATTGGGAACTTGCCAAAAATGAAAAGTTTCCATAAATGGAAACCCCTAAAATCGAGTGCGGAAAGCTACGGAAACAATCTAGATCCTACGAAAATAACTACGGAAACGCGGAAAAGGAAAAATAGCGGAAATGAACGAAAACGAAAACGCTAAACGCGAAACGCCAAAACCCCGGAAACGCTCACCTCGTGATTAGCGGCAGCGGCGGAAACGTAACGGTAGACCCGCGAATTCGACCACGCGGCGGCTAGGAGTCGCGGTTCGTGATGATCGGCGGAGAGATGGCTCGGTTGGGGGCTCGCGACGCTCGGCGGTGGTCTATGGCTCACGGTTCAACGGTGATGGCGGCTGGGAGGGTTGATCGGGCTCGGGTGAAGGCTGGGAGACTCGGATCGACGGTTGCGACGCACGGGTGGACAGAATCGGCTCGATCAGAGGCTCGGATGGCTCGATCGACGAAGACAGCCACGACAGAGCTAGATCGGCGGCTGGGTTTGGTGCTGCGGCCGTCGACGAAGGCTGCGGCGGCTTGGGAAGTGACGACGACAATGGGGAGGGTTCGAATGGCGGTTGCGGCGCACGGGGTTGCTCGGTCGAGGGTTCGGGTGGCTCGGTTCTCGGGTTTTCGCGGAAATTCGGCAGAGTTTCGTTGCGGTTTTCGGATGGATGCGTTTCTCGAGACGAAGGCACGTTTAAATAGGGAGACGGAGACGCGGGGAACCCTAGGGTTTTCGGTTCTCCTAAACCGATCCCTTCGGTTTGAACCGAACCGGGTTGATTGACGCGGTTTAATCCCGATTCCGGGTCGGGGTCATTACAATTCTCCCCTACTTCTATGGGATTCGTCCTCGAATCCTGAATGTCCTCCGGTTGCCTTCTGGATCCTTCGAACAATTCTGGATAATCCCTTTTTACGTCACTTTCGACTTCCCAGGTTTCTTCCTGGATACCGTCTCTCTTCCATCTGACTTTGACCATAGTCATAACCTTACCCTGAACTTCTTTCTCTGCTCCTTCCAGGATTTCTACAGGTAGACTCTAAACCGAGAAGTTCTTTTGCAGACTTGGCGGCGGATTAGGCAGAATCAGCTCCGGTTCCCTGATGACTTTCCTCAGTACTGACACATGGAAGACATTGTGGAAGTCTGCTAGTCTGGGCGGTAGATCCAACTTGTAGGCAATTGCGCCTATCCTCTCAACAATGGGGTACGGTCCCATGAATCTGGGTCTCAATTTCTTCTCACCCTTTCCTTGCTTCCCTCCTTGGAAGTTTCTCATCTTTAGGAATACCAGATCTCTTACTGCAAATTCCAATTCCCGACGACGGTTATCTGCATAACTCTTTTGGCGATCGTGGGCTTCCTTTTGCCGTTGTTTAAGCATTTCAACCTGCTGCTTAGTTTCTTCTATGATTTCGGGCACTAGATCTCTGCTCTCCCCCACTTCGGACCAGCACAGGGGCGTCCTGCACGGTCGTCCATAGAGAGCTTCATAGGGTGGCATCCCTATACTAGAATGGTAGCTGTTGTTATAGGCGAACTCCACCAATGGCAGGTGNTCTGACGATCTCATTGATGTACTTCTCCGCTAATTTATCTGCGCCGTCAGTCCTCTTCACTAGCAGAAAGTGGGCACTCTTTGTCAACCGATCAACGATTACCCAAATGGCGTTTCTACCTCCTGTGGTAGATGGTAGACCGGTGACAAAATCCATGGTTACCATATCCCACTTCCATTGTGGTAAT
>OVAN01008423.1:0-18191 GCA_900406275.1 Anastatica hierochuntica | reverse complement strand
TTGAAATTGCGCGGAAGAAATGTAGTGGATAGAATGAATGGTGAACTGTTGGTTTTGGTTAAGCCCTACAGTCGGCGCGGAGCCCACTGTGGGTTGTGTGGTCAAGCGGGTCGGTTGTCGCTTTCCCGTTACTGGGGTAGACTCCAATCGCGAGGAGGGTGTCCTGCCCGGTCAGTGGTCAGATGAGCTGAGGTGTGCAACAGGCTGGCCAGGATTCGGGGTTCGGTCAGTGTCCAGGTGAGCTGAGGTGTGCAACAGACTGGTCAGGACCGGACATCGGCATCAGTTGAGCTATGTAAGCAACAGGACTGATGTTAGGTGAAGTCTGAAGCTGCGGGCTCACCGTTCGGTGGTGGGTCCGGGCGAGGGAGGCACGATGGGAAAGTGGACGACCAAAGTTCAAAGGATCCTCGTATGCTAGGCGTCTAGGGCTACAACTAGTTTTTAATATGTATCGGTCAAAATGTCGTTTTGGTGATATCATCTGGAGCAGCCTTGGTATGGGACGGGGTTGTGAAAGGTGGTGTCGTATGCCACAACGTTTAGTAGTTTGCTTGCGCGACACACTAGGTGTCTTCTGTGCTTTCTTTGGGGTTGTGATCTAGTTCTAGTCTAGCGGGGTTAGGCGGATAGCGGGTGAGGCGGAGTCGGGTCCGTCCTCACTGAGTGGCTTGTTTGAAAAGTCACTCACCCCTCTCTTTCTTTCCCTTTTTCCTTTCTGGTGTTTCTGCAGGTAAAGTTAGAAGTGATAAATTTGCGAACCGGTTGGTGAAGTTTGCTCCGGTTTTGGCAATACCATTTGGAGTAGTCCGGTACCCTCGGGTCGGGGTCGTTACCGTTTATCTGTCACACCCTAAGATTATCATGGAAAAGTGGATTTGTATTAGGTTGTTCCGAACTACAAAAAAATTAACATACTTAATTTAAATATTTCCATAAAGTAATAATTATATCCTCATAAATGTGCAATTTGTTTTACTTTTTTACAGTTATATTATTCCGAAATATTAAAGGTCAAAATTATGGACTAAACACGTGAGTGGTAATTTATATTTGACTATCAATACAATTTTGAAGCTATACAAATTAAAAATTGACGACCAAAAAAAAACTACAAGAATTAAAATTTAAAAGTTGGAAAATTCCTATTTGATGTGTGTTATATGAGTGTATATAGTCCCTACATTTCCTTACATCTTCATATATATACACAATAACTTTTTGATAAAATTGTGCTTTATAAAAAGAAGAAGATAGGAAGGATTAGAGAAATGAATGTACACGTACCTTTAAGGTCTAGGAAGTTAGGATGAGTGAGAGTAAAGGGCATGATCAAGAATGCATCCAACAAGCTCCACCACTTCCTTTTCTTCCTTATTTGTCACCATTTTAACTGCCAAAAACAAAAATCATAATCATTTTCAAAAAGATTTCTAAAGAGACAATTTGAGATGGGTCTTGTTACTCATAACTCAAAAAGGACTCCTTGGAAACTACTCATAACACAACAAACATCTTTGGTACAATTTTAGATATTTGTTTATGTATAAACCTCCTAAACAAAGAATGGAGCTTTAAGTGAAAGCAAGAAACACAATAATAAGAAAATAAAATTTTATACAAGACACTCTTTTAGAAGGGTATTGCTTTTACTAAATAGATTAAAAAAAACTGAAATTTTAAACTCAAAGGGCTTTTTTAATTTTCTCAAATTTTCAAAAATACTTGAGTTTGAAAAAGTTGTGGTCTCACACCACCTTAACAAATTAATTTGAAAAGAAAATGGTAGGTTGAAGCAGGGCCCGTAATATTAATGAATAATAAGACTATATATCTATACTCATAAGAATTAGGATAATCATTGCCTACAAGTCTTAAATTTGTGTTGTCTTTATTCTAGTCATCAATAGATATAACAGAGTGTCATTTAAATAAAACTATAAAAACTATGTTCTAGTGCATACCTACTCTATCCTCCTAACCTTAGAAACCTCATTCTACTTCTTTCTAGTTTCTACAATGGTCCCTAAAAATAAGATAGGCCTAACATTTTTAAACTTTATAGTAAAGTCTCAGACCACATGGATCTATATTTACATGTGTATTAAAAAAATAAAGAGTAGGTGAAAGATTTAGACATTAAATCATCTCTTCTAGAAACTGTTGAAAGAGATCATGTTTGTTACCATGAAATGTGAAAATATTGAAAAAGGTATATAAAGAAAATTCTCAGACAGTGTAATGTAGACTCCATAAATGAATGAAGAATAAATTTTGGAGAGGGACCCTTTTGAAATTAATAAAAATATACTTTTCCTCTTTCCTCCTTTTGTGTGTGTGTATTACAGCTATAACTCCACTAAAATGATGTTTAGTTTTTTCAATGTGGGAAAAGGAAATGCTGACGCTTGACTAGTGACTTTCTACTATTATTATCTCTATAGCTATACGGTCCGGTACAGTAGTTGTTTGGCCCGGACCGGAGATATGCTAGGTTTAGGCTAAATGTAATGGACCACAAAGATTTGATTGTTCCGTAAACCGTATGTGGCCGGTGGTCAGAAACTGATAAAGTCAACCTTGATGGCTCAAAATCATAATTACAAGTGAGGAGGAAAAATACAATGTCCAGGTCCAAGGGGCAAAAGATTGAAGACGACTTGAAGTGGGAACGTATGTTTTCTTTTGTATGATGTTGAAATTAAGACAAGTCAAAAAGGTGAATCCTAAATGCTACAACTCACTAATAGTCTATGTATCATTGATCATAACTGTAACTATAAATTGATTCAGTAGAGAGTTGAATGCTTACCCCATGGGAGAATAGGGAACTCCCATTGCTGTTTTGGCACTGTTATTATGTAAGAAGAGACCTGTATTCAAGAGAAGAACCACAATTTGAATTTCGTTTTGATGTCTAGTTCATATTTTATCAACTATGAAATGATCAAAGAGGGTGATGGAGATCAATTAATCAACCAAAATGGAAGCAGCCAAAGATGTTGAAGATTGATAAAGAAAGGATGTATCCTCCTTCTCGTAAAGAAGATCCATCATGTCCATACATGCTTCAAAGTTCAAAAGTTCTCCAACCTTTGCAACTTCTCTATTAGAAGACAATATTGTGTAGGCGTTAAATACTAGCACAATAACATTTAAATAGTTTAGTCTTAAGCAGGAACTTTAGCAAGTACTCAAGTTACTTGATAAGGATGAAACAATTTACTTGAACTGAATAAACAGGTCCTCAAGCAGTGTGTATGCTATATTCAAAGTGCCAATCTCAAATTTCAAAACCTGCTTCTCATGTTCAATGAGGAAGACAGACAGTTAGTTCGAAATGAACTTCTACACTCTAAACAACATTCTCAAGTGTGTAATGCTAACCTTCAGAAAAATTAGTTCCTGCAAAGTTCAGTTGAAATAGTTAAGAGAAAAGTTAAAGCTTTGTTAAAGAAACTAGTCACAGTTTTAAGATTTCCAAGAGTAGCTTACTGCTTCCAAGAAATCCCGAGTCGTGAATAGTTGCTCTGTAATCATCTTATCTCCAAAGGTTTTAAGACTATGAACCGATAAACCCCGGTTACAGTGCATCTGCAGAAGCAAAGTTTCAGTTCTATGTACATAAAAGAGAAGAACACTAGAAGAAATAACAAGAACATAGACTCTTCTCACTTTGGATGAGATCCAAATAGAGATTAACACAAATAGTTGCAGATTGCTTTCAGTCAAAGGTTGCAATAGCCAATGTTCTGCTTTCTTTTTCTGTAAGAACCTACAGACTCAAGCATCGAAGAATCACAAAATATGACATGGCACCACACCCTATTTTTTTCCTTCCCAGACATCAAAATACCATTTGCGTAAAATGGATTGCTAGTTCATCAATCATCGCAGGAACGAGCATTGATCCAAATATACAGTAAAGAATTGGAATCGAGCAATTAGATTGAGATATTTTATTCCCCGATTTCATCATAAAACCCTAAAACATCGTCGAATCAGGAAACATCTGAGGAAGAAAATCGTAATACCTGATTACAGACGGACGAAATCGATCAAAAAAGAGTGATAGTGATGAGTACTTAACGATCGGAGAAAGTTGTAGTTGCTTTCATCGCCAAAACCAGATCCGAAAAAACAAAAACAGAAACAGATATCAGAATCGGGAAGAGAAAAATTATAGTGGAGAAGATAGCAATTGAGAAGAAGAAGAAGAAACTTACAGTGGTTGATTGAATTAGGAACTCGACCAACCTCCGTCTCAGGTGAGCGAACTCTGTAGACATTTCTCCTCTCCGATGAAATTTTGAACTTGTCAATGGCGCCGAATCTCTCAAACCGGAACCTTCTTTTAAATCACTCACTCTCGAGTCTTGAATGAGAATCTAAATGAGCTTAGGTCCATTATAGAATATGGCCCACTCTACGGGTTTGATTTTTTATTTTACTTCCTCAGGTTTTTTTTCTTACGGCCTAATCTGATTTCATTAGCAAAGCCCAATGGGCATAATTACAAAAGTACCGGGTCTTAACATTTCAAGCAGTAAACCTAATACATAAAAGAAAATTAAATCGTAAAACACAATCGATGCAGCGGATGCTATCCAGCCCGTGATTGAACATCTATTCGAAGGCCGCTGTCATTGGGTCGATTGTTGCGGCTTTGAAGGGCCACGACGAACTCCAATTGGTTATGGGTTCTCAGTTTGGTACATTGTTCCGTTTGCCTATTTCCCGTTGCAACAACTCCGCCAAACTCATTCACGCCCTCATGTGTCGACAACTGGTGACGAAGAAGAAGTACGAGATATAGACTTTGTTCGGTTCTCATCCCCTACGGTTCTCTCTTCGTGAATTCAGTGGTCTCAAACATGTGGCACCCACCGTTTCCGACTCTGAATCACCACCCACGATGTGGCTTGCTCTGTTTGGTTCAAGAAAAAAGATGTGGCAAAATGTGGTTTTTGCGGTTTTGAAATTTTTGCGGTTTTTACTATTTTTCAGATATGACGATTTTTGCGGATTTTACGAGTTTTGCTGTTTTAAAGTTTTACGGTTTTAAAGGTTTTTGCAGTATTTACTATTTTACATTTACGATTTTTGCATTTTCATGGTATTGCGTTTTTAATGATTTTTGCGGTTTTTACAGTTTTTGCGATTTTTACTCTTTTGACGGTTTTTGCAGTTTTTGCTATTTTTACGGTTTTTGACAATTTTTTTGGTTTTTATAGGGTTTGCAATTTTTCGGGTTTTACGATTTTTGCTGTTTTTACGGTTTTGACAATTTTTCCAGTTTTGACGGTTTTAAAATTGTTTGCGTTTTGGTAATTTTGTATTTGTATTTGATTAAAATATTTTTTATAACAAAGGGTGTTTTGGTCTTTTTAAATTTTGAGATAGCAAAATTTACAACTAAACTCTACATTTTTAAGCATCTCAAATATCTAGATTTTTAACTTTTCAAATATCTTGATACAAATTAAAAGTAATCAAACGAATAAACATCCCACGTCTCCTTCTAGATGCAAAAACTAACAAGATCGGTAATCCATGAAGTTTGGACCGAGAGGTTTTACATATTTATGGAAGCCGGATCCTCTCTTAAAATCCTAATAAAGATTCGAAATCTAAATTCTATAATCCAACTTTTTTTTTCGTTGGACAAAAACAACTAGTAAAAATACTGATCGACGTCGACTGTTTGATTTGTTTATTGATACCGAGATATTTTTGTTTCTGTTCTTTTCTTGTTTATATATATAAAAATTCACTCATTATTCATAATTTGATATTATCCTATTTCAACAACTATAATTTTGGAATACAAACGTCAACAACCCATATGCATTAACTAAAACCACTTGCCATTATTATCAAACCGAATCATAAAAGATTTATATTTTTTGTGACAAAAGAAAAAACTTATATTTTAACCTTATATATATTGTTATAAAAACTCCCAGTTGTTCTGGCTCGAATCACTACACATAATGCCAAATAAACCATATGTTTTTTTTTTGGGTTTAAACCATATGACTTGTTTATTAATATTAGTAAGAAATCTTTTAATACTTTTCTTATGAACCCCGACCCTTCCCCCAATTATTTTTTGGAACTTGTGTTAGTAAACTCTTTTGTAAACATTTGTTGTTAAATAAATTTTGTTTTTCTTAAATTAGATATTTTCTGTTATTGGAGAGAGTACCAGTTGATAATATTATTACTCGGAAAATCATCATCCTCTAACGTCCCCGTGTGTACAATATAATCTGGAGCCTATAGTTGTCGAACCCCACTAACATGCTATTATTTTACATTAGGGATGGAAAAAATCCCAACATACTTCGTAATTTATGTAACGTGCTATGTACACAACTCTCACTTCTCTAGTCAATGTTTCACAATAACTGTAATCTATCAAACAAAAACACTCTCTATATATATACATATATGCCTTCATTCTTTTGAGAAACCCTATAGTTACATTTGGGATTTAATATGCACATAACAATGAGATCAAACCAATCCAAGAAATTAGGTAGAAATCCAGGAGTAGTCTTTCGAATCGATTTGATCATCATATCCATCGACTCTGTCTTCATATCTGTCTGAGAAAAAGAGATTACGAATTTTCTTACTATATGGTAAAACTTTAACGTCTGTGGTAAAGATTGTTTTAACAGGTCTGTGATCAGATATCTTCACTTCTCCTCTTGTATATTCATGTTGTTTTAGTCCTTCACCGTACCATATTATTCGATCACACCTATTTAAAATATAAAAAAAGAAAATGTAAGCAAAACAAATAAAATGAAAAGTAAACTTTAATTCTAGATAAATAGCATATTAGTCATACATACTCACCATGCAGGAGCTCGTTTTTTCTCGTCGTTTTTGTTTGCAATGCATCCATAATATAGATCCGAGTTCAGAATATATTTATACGTTGGAGCAAATTTGATAATTCCTTCTTGCCAACCTTTGAAGTTTTGGCCGTTCATGATCTCCATTCTTAGCTTAATTTTATGATGAATCATTCAAATGATGAGTTTTCAAATTTTAGGCATATGAAATTCATTTTTTAAAAAAGAAAATTAAGTATACTTAGACCATCTCTATTGGGATATCTTAGAGGGGTTTTTAACTAAAAAATAGTGGGTGGGACCCACTAAATAGTTAAGAACCACCTCTAAAAGTTGCAAAATAAGAATCCGAATGTTACAGAGTTTCTTGCACTGTTCGCGGGCCCCACCGACAGGTGGCAGCCCGCGATTGGTGCATTTATTATTTTATTTTATTTTATAAAAAAAACTGACAAAACAAATAAAAATAAAAAAATTAAAAAAAATTTGAGAAACTCCTAAAGAGTCTCTACAATGGAGATGCTCTTACTAAGTACCTGGTCATTTTCGAGTAACATGTTCCACTCTTTTCGTTCTACCAATAATCTTGTCTTCTCTTCAGGTAAAGAAATTCTGTAATTTAAATCTCCTAGGAAAATCACCCGGCTGTTTAATTTTATCCAACAAAAAAAAAAAGACATAACCACATAATTAGTTAAACGACATAAATAGCAAATGTCAGAATTTGCAAGTTGCTAATTTTAAATAGGTAACTAACCAAACTAGCCTTTTCCCCGCGATATCAAGACCTATTAAAATTAATCGGTCTGACTCTAATAGACTATATAACTAGCAACAAGTTGGAAAACTTTAATTTAAAGTTACACCAGATATAATGCGACATGAATGTGAACACATATATATATTAAGAAAAAAAATAAAATAAGAAATGGACCAGTTAAGAGGATTTAAAATGCTAAAAACATTAAATAATGAATTCTATGAGAGAGTGTGTACGTATATGTATAAGCTTACTCGTGATCAAGTATCTTTTTAGGTAAATCTTCAAGACATGAGCGTTTAGGAAAGCTCGATCTCGTGAAAATCTCAGTGACATCGGAGTTTCTTTGCCTGCCGTCTCGGTCACGGCCACCAGAAGCTAGATGGCAGCACACAAAGCAGAAGCTCGTCTCGTGCAACCGAAATCTAACCGATACTGATCCCTAATTAATGATTTATTATACACACACAAAAAAAAACTTGAGGTTCAAAAAAAATTCTTCAAAGAAAAGTAAAAAGTTTTGTATGTATTCTTAATAATATATAATTTAGTAAGTATCTCTTCCTAAATCTTAAGAAATCGTTCATTAACCTATGCTATTCTGAATTATTAGAGCTTCCTGTTAAGAAACATAACCTGTGGCTTATTCATTATTTTTATACGGTTATCATCTGCGGATATAAAAATAAATATGCAGACATATTTGTATTATTTCTTAATCAAACTCTATACCGTAAGTTCAACTACGGCCACAAATTATAATAATCATAAATATAAACTCAACCACAATCATAAAAAGATAAAAGACCAAATTATTTTTTGTTAACAGTCAGCACTTAAATCCATATATAAAAATATAACAGTAAGATTTGAAAAAAAAGAATAATGAATTTAAAGTTGTTATAATACCTTGTTCCCTAAGCAACCCATAACGCCGCATCCAACGCAGGAGACGCTAGGATAACGGATGAACGGCCAGAGATCACCTCGGACCCAAACAGTGATCAAGATTCCGACCATCTGTTTACTTACGATACACCTGAAGTGTTGTGAAATACCAGTAATGCCCTTGTCCCTACCATCATCATCATCATGAGTCACCACTCTCTTGTTCAAAGTCTCTCTTATCAACGAGTTCCATTTCGCGGGGACCTTGTTGTTGTCTGATCCAAGAACACTTGAAGCTCGAAGAGGCACAATTTCTTGAAACCTAGTACATAATCAACTCACACAATTGAGTAATTAAATTATGCAATTATCTTATAACTTATCTTAGTGCTTACTTACCCGAGTACATATATATCGCACGGGCTCTTATGTGTTTCTAAGAGATCCTCCATGTCCAATCCATCGTCCGGTACGATGCCACCTACGTTCCATGTGCTTACAAATACCCTAATTACATATAATACAAATTTCGCACTTCAATCATCTTAACGTTTGATTATATGTATATTGATTCTTTTTAAAAATTAAGGGGTTATCACCCGAATTAATAACGGTAATTATATACTTATTAAAAGATGTTGTTCTATTGTCTTCGAAACCAATCTTGGTACTTTAGAAAGAAAAAAAATTAAATTTGTGAAACCTTAAAATCTTCTGACTAATCAGTCCACATGACTATGAAACATGCACTACTAATAATAGTATTCATATGTGTTTACATATATGCGGGGAAAAAAAGTGAATAAGGTTAGTTTATATTACTTGTAATTGATATGAGTGATGTTGTGTTGATTGAAAAAGATGGATTTAGAGTTAAAAGAAGATGGTTCGTCGTCGACTAATCCAGAAGCTTCTCTAAGCTTTTGATCAACGTCAACGTCTGGTGGAAAATCGGCAACGAAGTTGTTGCTTCCAACACTTTTCCTTAGGATCTTGTTGGCCACAAGCCTTGGCCACATAACCTTAATTATAAATATACAATCAGTGTTATACCGTATAGTGATTTGTATGTACACTAAGGATCAAAGAAGAATAAAATGAGTTTATATGTGTATGCAGTTTTTAGTATATTCGATTTACATATTGAAAAAGAGGACTACTCACTTCTCGATAGCTCCCAAGCATTGTAAGAGAAATGAAGTGAGAGAAAGAGAGGGATTATTGAGGAGCAATGGAAGGTGAGAGGGAGTGTAGTAATAAGGAGAAAGAAAATGCCATGCAAAGCCGGAGAGAAAAAGATGAAATTCTGACGTGGACGATGATTATTATATTGTATAGTTCATTTATTGTGGCTATAGTACTTTATAATTGGCCAGTCAATATTATTAAGAAATTTTAAATCGAAAGAAATAAATAAAGGTTCATGATTGGTTAGTTATTATTACTGGTTGTTGGACTACTAAGACATCAAACCACGTTAATTACATTATATACGTCCTTAATATCCCACACTAGTTAGTTGTTTAACCAATCAAACTTTTGTCCTCATCGGATTTATGCTAATTGACAATTAGCCTCTGAATCAGTTGTTTTTTTTAAAATAATTGTTGACGATTAGTTTACTTAGTTCTGAATAAGAAGACACGAGCCAACTTGTGATAGTTTTTTATAACCTATACAAAATTTTAAAATGTGCAACCACCTTAGTGTGAAAAGATAACGTAATACTTAGTTTCTTATCTTTGTAGCTGTAGAATTCTATTTTGGATCTTCCTTCGTATCAGAAACTTCTCATAGCAATGAAATAAATTATCTTACTCTTTGGTCGGTCTAATTACCGTGGACCGCTAAATTTTCTTTTAATGGATATATGTATCGCATAAATATAAATGACTTGTATATCTATATTACATACTATCATACAAGCGCTGAAAATATATACTACATGTGAGTTCATATAAGACCCGCAAGATATTGTTATTCAAAAGAGTTACTTTAATTTCGACATTTAGCTTGAATTCATTTCTCAAATAGCTGATATTTGTGTATTTTGTATCATTTTTTAGTATTAGTTTTGCATAGTTTTCAATCTCTTTTACTCCATTTAGAAGTTTTAGTATTAGTTTTAGTCTCATGTAGTTTAGATTGATCATCTTAGAATCTTAGGTTATATTTGGTGTTTTGCATTGCATTTCTTTACAACTTTTACGTACTTTGGAGCTCAATGGATAGATTGAATGATGCAAAAGGCATGAAACTTAAAAAATCATGAAGAAAATGTTCTTGGATGCAAATGGATAGATGTTAGATGGAGAACCGACCAAAGTATCTTAAACATTGGATCAGATGGAAATCCTTCCCATGATTGGATTGAGCTAATTTTTTTGACAAAAGATAGGAAATTGAGTTAGCTTCGTTTTTGCGGTGGTTTCAGTTCATTCCGAGGTACGGTTCAAAAGTTATGGGTGAAATACCGAAGATATGTCTGAAGCCCGACGATCTAAGCTCAGAGGATGTGGACCGCCAACCAAATGGGTCTTGACCGCCAAGAATGCTTGCTGAGAAGGTTGGCGTTCTGGAGAGAGGGTGTGGACCGCTAGGCAAAGCCTTCCAGGCGGCCAGGAACCTCCGAAAACACCAAATTTGCTTAGATCCGACCCGGTTTGTTCCGAGTCGATTCGATTTGTTTAGTATAAATACACTTCTAAGACTTGTAAAAACTTAAGTTTGATTTCCTTTGAGTCTCTCTTAGCTAAGATCAAAGTTTTATGTTGAATCTTTGTAATACTTTAAGAAAGTTTGAGTTTTTCATATCTCTTCTCTTTCTTAATGATGATTTTTTTTTGATTTTCCATGTTAAGATTAATAATAAGCGTTTACATAGATACTTACAATAATGAAGCAAAACTACTACTACTAAAGTGGAACATAAAACAGCAAGCTTGGAGATTAATCAATAGAGCTAAGCATACATCTAAAATACAATTCAAGGAGACTTGTAGGAGATTTTAGCGTTCTCGGAAAGCTTAGGAGTCTATTTCTCATAGTTCGATCAATCTTTGCCTTGACCTCATCGATACTAGCAGCTTTCCTACTGAAAATTCTTGAATTTCTCTCCATCCATATTGTATAGACAGAGACTTGAAACAAAAGTTTTAATATGGAGATCCTCCTAGTACACACACCATGGGCAGGCTGAGAGAGTAGTTCCAGCACATCTTGAAGACTAGTCGGAGGATTTGGCAGGATCCTGGCAGCAAACGATCGCCAAATGATTGCTGAGAAAGTGCAAGTGAAGAATAGATGACTTGTAGACTCTACTCCTATCCTGCAAAAAGTACATGCAGGTGCCACTTCCATTCCCCAGGATATCAATCTGTCTTTAGTAGGCAATCTTCCAAGAGTAGCTAGCCAAAGCGTAAATGCACAACGAGGAATATTTTCTTTAAACCATATGCTTTTCGGCCAATGTAGAGAGGGAGAGGCAACTCTCAACTGTTTCCAAGTATCCCTAGTGGAGAAGCTTCTAGAGTAAGTACCTGTAGATGAAAGCCAGAGATAGGAATCAGGACCTGATGAGCCGGTTGGTGTCTGCAGGCCAAGAAGGTGAATTAATAAGCTTTCAATCTCGGCAGATCGAGCATTTGGCAGTCTCCATTCTCCTTCTCTAGTTGCTTCAGTTACTGTTGCCTCAAGTCTGATTCGCATCATGTAGGGCCCTGAAGCTCCAAGATAGTCTATTAACGGCCCAAAAGTAGTCCAGTTATCATACCAGAAAGAAGCTGTCTTTCCATCATGGACTTCACAACTTAAGAAACGTTTTGCTAAAGGTCTTACTCGTAGCATTTGTCTCACAGTCCAAGAGAGAGATGGGGTGTCCTTTGCTAACCAGAAAGATTTCCTACCAAATACATTTTCTTTCAGCCATGCAACCCAAAGTGAACCAGAGTTTGCAAAGAAGTTCCATACATGTTTCAATCGGAACACATCTTCCATCTCTGCCAAAAGTCTTATACCCAAACCACCTTCTTCCTTGGGCTTGCAAATATCTTTCCATGCAACTCTTGCTCCTTTTGCCGATGTCGTTGAGTTTTTCCAGAGGAAAGCTGAGCAGAGAGAGTCGACCCTTTCATAGAACAGCTTTGGTAGTTTGAAGACCTGACTCCAGAACAAAACCATGCCATAGATAACCGAGGAGATCAGTTTAATTTTCCCAGCAAAAGAGAGAAACCTGGCTGTCCAAGAGTGGAGCTTTTTTGTAATCTTCTCTAGGAAAGGCTGCAGAGCAGCCATGGATAAACGCTTTGGATTTAGCGGAAGGCCTAAATATCTTGTTGGGAAGGTGCCGAGCCTTATGCCTAGCTGCTCCGACAATCGCTCAGCCTCAGAGGTGGAATAACCGCTGAAGAAGATATCTGTTTTGTTGCTGTTTATATCAAGCCCTGAAATGTCCCTGAATCTCTGCAAAACCACTATGATCTCATCTAAGGATCTACCCGAGCCATCTGAAAAGACCAGCAGATCATCAGCGAACAGCAAATGGGTTAAACAAGGAGCTTGACACATAGGATGCAAGGATGTCTTTCCTAAGGAGGCTGCTTGATTGAGAAGTTGACTTAGCGGCTCCATAACCAGCAGAAAGAGGTAAGGTGACAAGGGATCTCCTTGCCTAAGACCCCTTTTGCCTTTGAAAAAACCGGCGAGCTCTCCGTTAATAGCCACTGAGTATCTCGCTGAGGTCACGCAAGCACTTATCCAGCATCGGAACAGAGGGGGAAACTCCTGCGCCACCAGTACCTTTTCCAGAAAATCCCAACAGACCGAGTCAAACGCTTTCCTAATATCTACCATAAGAGTTGCAGCCTTGGCACCATGCGGGCTGTATTTCCTTGTTAGTTCCGATGCTAGAAGAACGTTTTCGCCTAGACTACGACCCTTTTGAAAAGCTGCTTGAGTTGGCGAAATACAAGAGTGGAGAATTGGTTTTAGTCGATTTGCAATCAGCTTCGCAATGATCTTGTAAATCAAATTGCAACAGCTTATAGGCCTATAGTCTTTCAGGTGGCATGCCTCGGGGGTCTTAGGAATGAGCGCCAGTATAGTGTTGCTGAAATCCTGAAGTAATCTTCCATTCCTGAAAAACTCGTGAACAGCATCAAGTACAAACTTGCCAGCAATGTCCCATGTACCTTTATAGAATTCCAAGGGATAGCCATCGGGTCCGGGACACTTATCAGAAGGCATAGAATTGAGAGCTGCTAGTATCTCAGCATCGGTGACTGGCTTTATCAGAGCTTGAGATTGTTGGAAAGAGCATCTAAAAGGGAGAATCTCCTGCAAATCAGAAGAGGTGCAAGGAGAGAGAGGCATAAGCGTAGAGCCTAAAAGGTCCGTGAAATATCTTTCTGCTTCAGCCTTGATGCCTTCACATGTCATAATTTTCCTTTCATTATCGTCTCTGAGGAAATAAATGTGGTTATGGGATAACCTCTGGGTAGTGACTTTGTGGAAAAAAGCCGTGTTTCTGTCACCAAGATGCAGCCATTTCACTCTCGACTTTTGCTTATAAAACTTTTCTTCAGCCTTTAAAAGAGTGTACCAGATTTCCCTCTGTTTGTGCTCTTCCTTAGCTAGTTCTTGACTCGGTTCAGATAATAACCTTCCCTGAAGAGATGATACAACATTAGCTTGTTCCTTCACTCGAGCGGAGATACCACTGTAATGAGTTTTGTTCAGTCTTTTTATTGTCGGTTTAAGCATCTTGAGGTATCGCTGAAGCTTGAACTGCGAAGAACCAGTCGGCTGAACTGATTCCCAAGCTCTTTTAACAGAAGCATAGTAGCTAGGGTGGTCCATGACATGATTAAAGAACTTGAAAGGCTTGATACTACGTCTAACCAGAGAGGGAACCTGGAAGAACAGTGATGCATGGTCAGATTGTAAAGGCTCTTGAAGTTCAGAGTACGCATCCGGGAATTTCCAGACCCACTCCTCATTCACTAGGGCATGATCAATACGCTTTGAAATAGAATTTTCCTCCTGGTTATTCCACCACGAGTATAGAAGACCTTTAGAAGGGGCCTCAAAGAGATGAGCATCTTGAAGAGCTAGATTGAAGTCATCCATACCCGTGACGTCGATATCTTCATCCAGATGGCTGGAGTTCTGAGATGAGAGAAGTATTTGATTAAAATCTCCAACAACAGCCCATGGGGAGGATCTAAGCGGTGTATTTTCCCTTAGCCATTTGAGATCATCCCAAAGTTGAACTCTTTGATTCACCTAACTGAAACCATAGACAAAAGACACTGTGAGGTTAATACCTTGGTCCGGAATGAAAAACCCGCAAGTCATCATATAAGCTGTCTCTTTGTAAATAGTCATAATGACCCTCGGATCCCAGACAACAATAATTCTTGCTGTTCTGTGGGACAAGAAGTTTCCTAAGTATTTCCAGCCCCCGGGTATTGCCTTTTCAATTCTCCTTGAATTTGTAGGATGTATGTGGCTTTCCAAGAAAGCACCAAAAAGCGGCTTCAGTCTACTAATATAAGCCTTTACCATAGCTTGCCGTGAGTCACTATTTAATCCTCTAATGTTCCACGCAAAAAACATATTGATGAGAGTTAGGCTGAGTTTAAGGCCCTCCGGCCAGACTTCCTATGAGTGACCAGGATGAAAGCTTTCTCCTCTTCGAGCTTATCCTCTGTCCTAGAAGTAGATTTCTGAGGAGTATCATATGTTTCTGCTTGAACTGGACCACCACACTCAGCTTTTCTCTCTACTGCCGTTGACTCCTTCACTTCTACTCCTGCAACATCATTCTGGGTTTCTATGGTTTCAGCAGCCCCGGAGTCACCTATCATTTCAGAACTTCCCAATACCAAAGACAGATGAGCCTGTGCTTTCTTTTCCCTCCAAACTTGAGGAGTTTTTGACCTGCCCCTTCTTGGGCCAACTGATGAGGGTCTGCGCTTCTGTGTGTTCTGAGGAGGAGAAGAATCTCTTTCTGAAGATCTCTGCGGTTTATTTTTTGGGCATTGAGTGTTCATATGTCCATAAACCTTACAATAACCACACTTTGGGGGGAGCCAAGGATATGAAACAGAAATCTCATATTCACGGCCATTCTCAAGTCCCATGAACACAGTAGAGGGAAGCTCTTTCAGTAGGTCCACTTCTACCACTATCTTTGCCACTTCAAAATTTTCTTTCCTCTCTGTCTCGGGAGATAGAGTAACCGGTTTTCCAATCCCTGTAGCTATTCGCATAAGGCTGTCAGGATCAAAGAAAAGGTAAGGGATTCCTCTGAACTCCACCGGAACTTGGGCCTTGGTAATAGGAGGCTTCTCCGGAGCTGTATCCGGAGACCAAGGGGCTACAAACATTGGATGGCCCGCTATATTCCAAAGGTTACGGCTGGTGATGATAGCTCTCGTACGAGGGTTTGGGACCTTAAGAAGGAAGGAACTCTTTCCTAGCCTGTGCACGAAAATCCTCGGACCAGAACGAGCCCAGATAGCATTTACAACTCCAATGATTCTTCCCATATCCGGAGTTTGATCATGAAACTGAGCAAAGACGTAGTCCTTGAATTCTTCCTTTGCAGCCTCCAGATTTTCCTTAGGAATGAACACGAAAGGCGCTCCAGAGGCATGAACCGTAGGAGTTCCCAAGCTCTCAAGTCTCTTGGGTCCAGCAAAGAGAGATGTCCACTTCTTTGGCGCAGTGTTAGAAATTTTCTCATCTCCAGTTCCAGGCGGAGGAGAAGGGGAAGATGAAGGCTTTTCTTTGCCTTCATTTTTACTAGTCTGAGGGGTAAGACCTTGGGAAGAGAAACTCAGAAGGTTACTAGCTATTGCTATAGCATCTTCCGAAGAGAGAGGTTTTGTAGCTGAGGCGGCTCCTCCTTCTGTCGCGAGGGCTGACGGGAGCTTCTGCGGGGTGGCGGAGGTAGGTGAGATTTCAGCAGCCTCGAGGTTTAGATCTGAGAGCTTCTGCTGGGTTGTAGGATCTGAGAAAGTCTCAAACCTTCCCGAAGGAGGACACGAGATACTCTGCCTAGCCGAGAGACGGGGTATGCTCCGCGTCGGAGGCCGGCGGGAGAAAATTTCTTCAGCTTTTGCCGGTAGAGATTTAAGCCGACTTTGCGGAAGAGGTAAAGGGGGTTTTGATTTCCGTTTTCTGGTCATAGCAACCAGAAGAGAGAGGTGAGATTTGGTTTGAGGGGAAGGAGGGGGGAGATTCTCACCGGAGGGCGTGAGGCAACCCCGGCGGCGGCGACTAAAGCGAAAACCCTAATCGCCTTTTTTCTCTCTTTCAAGATGGGTGTCGAGTATTCTTTTTATGAGTTTCTTAGCTGTGTGTGAGTAGTCTCATAGATGTGGATTGTGGGTTAGTATATTTAGGGATAATTGAGTGATAACGAATGATGTTTGATGCTTGATCTTTGTAGATTCACATGTTTAGAGGTTACTTAATCCTAGATTAGGCTTGAGAAAGTTGAATCTAGACTCTAGGAATTTCAAGCCTGGAAAGTGTTCGATGAAATTCCCGAGAGAACTTTAAACATGCTTTTCATTCACAACCTATGTGAATAGTTTCTTGGGAAGATTTGTTGGCTTATATGACTATTGCTTAATGATCATTAGTCGCTTAATCATCATCGGGAGATTTGTATGATTAAGTGATTAGTGAATGGATTAGTCTCATGGGAATGAGTTAGTTGACTTTGATTGGTTCTTGCCATTAAATGGTTCTTATTTCATGATTGAGCATCATTGATTAGCACTTGATCTCCTTATTTCAATTATCTAGCTTATGATCCACATCGCTTTATCATCATTTGCAAACTTCATTTTTTTGTCTTGTTTATTTCTTTATTTAGTTCTTGTTTCTTAAGTTTTAAGTAGTTATTAGTTCAACCTCAATCCCTTATATTAGTTTAGCTTAACCATAGAATTTATATAACTTATTGGGCTAATATTTGCTCCTTGTGTCCACGGGCTCTGAACCTCCTGGTCATAAAAAAAAGAATATATTTACTTCTTGTGGATCGATCCCGATGCTATATTACAAGAGACCATCGTGCTCTTGCGATTAGTCCGGGTTTAATCTCGGTAAAGAGAAAAATCTCTCCTTAGTAGGTTCTATGAGGAGCAAATTAAACCATCAAAACCACGGATCTAGCTCTGGTGGTAAAGGGCCCACGACTGTGAATACCGCCATCTGGGTTAGATTCCCGGCCACTACGGATTTCACATGCGGACTGCAGCGCTCTAGGAGTCGACATGTGGAGTTCCATTTGGACGCCCACGTGGCTAGTCTGTGCTCTCGACAGGGCCGGCCCTGAGCACAAGCATAGCAAGCATAGGCTTGCGGCCCATTTTTTAGAGGATAAAAATTTAATACTAAAAACGGCCCACTTTTTAAGAAGATTTTTAAAACGTATGTAAAATCGGCCCATATTTTCTTTGCGGATTGCGGCCTTCAAAATCTCAGGACCGGTGTGAGACCCTTGCTCTATTTTCTTAACAATTTTGCGTGTTCAGTTCGATTTTAGACAAGTCTTTTCGTTTTTAAAGTTAAGTCATTCAACAAAGTTAACAAACTTAACTAAACTTAATACTTAAGTAGATTCGAGGTTTTCAATACATGATCAGTTCACTATAAGCTAT
>OVAN01008422.1:337-18194 GCA_900406275.1 Anastatica hierochuntica | reverse complement strand
AACAGTTAGAACATTCTCCCCAAGAATCGCTGCATAACCTCCCAAGCTCATTCGTACTCTAAAATCTTAATCTGCAAACTCAACTTCCATGTTAATAACTCTCTACATTCAATCAAACAGGGCGTTAAACTTTTCACCAAATAACTCATAATCAAGGAATCAGGTTAGGCGTTTCAGGCTTTTTAGTGGTGAGGCTCATAATGTTTGGGGTATCAAAACTGCGTCCGAAATGCAAGACAATATGCAAAATCACAGGAGAGAAAGTGTATATTGATATCCATGTCCCCTAACTACCCAAGTACAAACCACCAATCACGAAATAAACCAGATATGTGCATTCTTCAGGGTGAAAGTAATCAACACAACAATATGCTAATGCTAATTTCTAAACCAGATATACAAAACTTTTAATTAATTTTCGTTTTTTTAGAACAAAAATCTGGTTCGAATTAGCATACTAATGACGTTTTTAAACTCTAAAACACCCATACAGCACGAAGAAATGCATCATATCATTCTCAACCACCTAAACACCCAACACCGAGAAATCAGACACTCAGGACCGTGTCTAAACCACCTAAATTGTTCAATCCTACCTAAGCAATTAGAAGGATCATGTCTACCCTATTCTCTCCATTGTTTTTACACATGTGTGCACATATGATGAAAAAGAAATGCATGGAGAATCAAGGAGATAAGCTAAGGGTGTGGTGCCAGACTGAAAATGAGTCTGGTCACTTAGGATTACCGAAAAGGATGGTAGAAAAATGGGTATGTAATCCTGAATGATGGGGTTTGATTCCTTAATTTAAGTTCCTAGATCAAAGCATTTCAAATTCATTAGTAAGCCAAATAAGATTAGAGTTAATCAGAGATTTCTAGTTATGAGTTTGGTCATGAGTTATTTCGGTTTGCCTGCGCTAAAAGTCCAAGTAAATGGCCAATGAACATAGAAAATCAAGTACAATGCGCGAAGATAACTGTCTAGAAATCATCATGAAGCATAAAAAAATCTATAAACTGACTGGATAAAAACATCAAAATGACTCAACCAACACCAAAAGAAAAAGAAAAATACATCAGTAACCTCCCCCAAATTTATCTCATACCGTCTCGGTGTGAAACAAATCCAAGGAAGGGGTAAGTAGCAAATAAAAATAAAAATAAAATGAACGGAAACGGGAAAAAGCAAACTTACCTGAAATCGTGTAAAATAGCCTCGTTTTTAGACATGGATCGATCGATCTAAGATAGGGATTTGTCGATCCTAGTCCTTTTCGATCGATCGATCTTTCATATTTTTGATCAATAGCAGAAATTCGCAATTTTCTATGGGTTCTGAGACAGGGATCGATCGATCATGGACCGGGATCGACCGATCCCTATGCGTCTGTCTGGTGAACTTTTCATGCAATACGATAGCCAAAAACACGAGAAAACGTAAAAGGCACCAAAAACCATAACTCAAAAACCAAAATCACTACAAAACTAACTAAAAAGAAAAACAAACTACCTAGTGGGTTGCCTCCCACTCAGCGTTTGTTTAGAATCACGAGCCTGACTGTAGTGCCATCAGACGGCAGCTGGATCCTTCAAAAGAGTTCCAATTTTCTCGTCGGATGGCTCGTCTGCAATATATGGCTTGAGTCTCTGGCCATTCATAGTGAATTTCCTACCATTGTCATCAAATACAACATCTCCATAAGGTCTAACCTCAGCAATCAAGAATGGTCCTGACCACCGCGATTTGATCTTACTTGGAAACAATCGCAAACGTGAGTTAAACAAGAGTAAATGATCGCCTACAGCAAAATGGCGAGCGATGATTCTCTTATCATGGAATGCTTTGGTCCGTTCCTTGTAGATCCTTGTGTTCTCATAAGCATTCAATCGAATCTCATCAAGTTCATTGAGTTGAATCATACGCCTTTCAGCTGTAGGTTTGATGTCGAAGTTAAGCAACTTCGTAGCCCAAAGCCCCTGGTACTCGAGCTCAACAGGCAGATGACATGCCTTCCCGTACACCAAATGAAACGATGTAGTGCCTAGTGGTGTTTTGTCGGCGTTTCTATACGCCTATAGCGCATCATCAAGCGCTCAAAGTGCTCTCCAAGGTTATACCTACAAATGCAAAGAAAATGCATGCAAATGCAAGATATGCATAAACTAGACTCTAGACTCGAACTAATGCATTCTACGGCTTAATGCAATATTTATAAACTAAATGCATCTAAAACATAAAACAAATGAGTTCTAAAATACATTAAAATCTATGCACATCAGCGAGCTGGAAGGCTAACTGTTGGAGTCGAAAATGGTAACATCGAAATCAACGCCCAAAATTCCCGAATAACTCCCAAGAGATCTCGAGATACAAGTTTTGGGGCGATAAGAAAATATCGTAAACATCAGATAATTGTATTGTTTCGAAGACACGAGCAAGGTCTCGTCGACGGTGGGAGACTAGACTTTTTCCGAAAGTCTAGTCGCCCATGGGCGAGTAGACACGAACCACGTCTAATCTCCCATGGGCGACTAGACTCTTATNACTAGACTTTTTCCGAAAGTCTAGTCGTCAATGGGCGACTAGAAACAGACCATGTCTAGTCGCCCAAGGGCCACTAGACTCTCAGGAAAATGTAGTCGCCCATGGGCGACTAGACTTGTGCCAAAGTATAGTCGCCCATGGGCGACTAGACACAAACCATATCTAGCCGCCTGTGGGTGACTAGACTCGTGCCAAAGTCTAGTCGCCCATTGGCGACTAGACACAAACCATGTCTAGTAGCCCAGGGGCGACTAGACTCGTGCCAAAGTCTAGTCGCCCAAGGGCGACAAGACAATGAACCATATCTAGTCGCCTATGGGCAACTACACTGATGCTAAATTCTACTCGCCCATGGGCGACTAGACACGAAACATGTCTAGTCGCCCATGGTTGACTGGACCACATCCTCTCGATGGTCTTCTCTTTTGAATCTCGGTTTGACTGTCTCATGTTTCGTCTCGATAAGAGTTTCTGTTAAAGTTTTTCGACAATAGTCATAAAGACTTGTTCTTTTCGTAAAAACTCTGTATCGATCGTATAAAACGATAACTATTAACATGAACACAAGTATTATCTAAGCTATACGATTGGTCTTATCGTTTCGCAAAACCATCACTTCGTAATCGTATGAAGAACGATTTCTCCGAAAGAAATCGTAAAAATCACTTAGTCACAAAACGGTCCAAGAAGGCCCAAAACGCGATTAAAGTCCACATACGATTGCGGATGAGAATGGGCCCAACTACGTCAACGATTTACCCGAGTTCCACAAAGGATAAACTGAAAACGCGATATATTCAAGTTCAGAAACGGAAAATCGAGAAGATAAGGAATATTCTTGAAAAATGAATATTCCCACGAAAGGATATACTCGAATCTAGGGCATAAAAGGAAACAGAGCTGGCCTACGAAGGTATATATATGAGAGGACAAGGAGAAAGACGAGGGACATAGAAAAGCTTCTTCACAATACACACTTGGAGCAATTAACTTTATTTTCGTTTTTGTTAGCGAGCTGCGTCTCAACTAGGTTTACAATTCTTATGTTGGTAGAATTAGGATACTTGCCGACAGCTCTCGCGACCATGGCTTATCACCTGTTGTAATGCTAAACATAGATTCGGAATAAGATCTCTATTTCTCTACTTCGATTTTCGATTCTCTTTTACTCTTGATTTCGTCGTCTATTATTTCGTACTTTGATCTGTCGTTGTTTGGTTTAGCAGAAATCTGGGACCTCAAGGAAAGCTAGGGTTTCCTGGCTTTCCTTCGATTACGAAAATTGACGGTGCGAATTTCGGTTCCCACAACAATACATATCTTCTTTCAATCTCTTTTGCTTAGACTTAAACATCCCAAAATCACCCATAACATCAACAATGTGGAAAAAGCCAATTCCCTCACTGGTGACTTCAACCTTTATGCGACATTAACTTTTTGAAATTCAGAAACTTAACTAAGATTAAAATAAATGAGATATTACAATCTCCCCTCCTTACAGAAATTTGTCCCAAATTCTTTAGACGGATTGCAACACCTTGAACTCTGACAAACTAATATGTCTACACATGAGTTTGGTCGAATGTGACAGCACATAGGTTTGGTTTCGACCCCACTTTCAATCAATGCCTTAGCGCTCCCCCCACTTTGTTTCCGACCATGCTCTTGATTGTCCTCCTTCGGGGAGACGATGGTTGTACATTCCTTATGCACCAAAGATTTCCTTCCCATGGCGTATCTATTCCAAAGAGAACTAGTCAATTGACCTTAACAACATCCACTTGCATTTATCTTTCATGCTCAAGTAATGGTCTCACGCCTTCCACCAATTAATACCACCGCTCTTGTTGATTTTCCACATCTACCTTACCTAGGTTCCTTCTAGGTAGTTTTTGAAATAATCTAGTTCTTGAAAAAGAGGTCGTCCCGTACAAAACTTGTCATTCAGGCTCCATTTCTCATCCATAGTTGCGATCATGTAGTGACATCTCTAGCACCCTTGTCTTTGCAATTCGATAATCCTGGTAAGTTTTCCTCACTCAGCTTCCAATGTCTTCACCCAGCCGAATTAACTCCTACTAATCCTTAGTAACACAGAGCCTCCTTGTTCCCCGTGTACTCTCCAACCGATGCTTGAAGCATCTTAGACCTTGGAATGAATGCACTCTCTAATTCAGACATTCCTTCTGGCAACTTCAGTACAATAAGCTGCAGCAACTTAAAGATCCTACGACTCTAGATTAGGAGGATTTAGAACTTTCTCTACGATGAAGAACTACAGTAGTGGGTCAACAGAGTAGCTATCTAGTTCTTAAGGCTAATTTTGGGATGTTCTTTAGAAAGCACTACGGAAGCTGAAAGACAATGAATACGCGGGTTTGGGTGTATGATCTAAGTAAAAGAGATTGAAGATGTGTGTGTATTATTCTCTTAAGCCTAAGTTTTTTGGATTTTTTCCTCCAAACCCCAAAGCTTCATATTTATACATGAAGATATCGAAATTATCTAATAAACATACATGATTATCTACTTATTTCATAGATAAGATAAATATCAAATATTGGCGGTTGGCTTTTTGATTCGCTATGACATATGGCTTCCTGCTTCTGGGCATTCCCCTTCCTTATGGCCTTACTGCTTACTCTACTCAGATGTGTACATATTTTCATGCATATTTTGATACATTTTAGCTTAGCTTCATCCACATTTAGGTTGTAAATATTGCATATAAGACTTAGAATCGATAAGTTTGAGTCGAGAGTCTAGTTTAAGAGCATATTGCATTTGCATATCATTTTCTTTGCATTTGTAAGTGCAACATCAAGATGGATTTATGGAGGCTGTAGAGGTTAATCTAAGGTGGAAGTGGATCTAACAATCAAGGAAAAAAGGAGTTAAATGCAATGGGAGAAGTTGGGATCAAGTAGAGCATCCAAGAGGAGGAAGAAGAGACAAAGAGCTGCAAGGAGCTTAGTTTTCGAACCAGAGGTCAACAATGAGCAACCTTGTGTCAACAGTAGCCTCCCTTGACAGCTTTCCTTCCCAAGGTGAGCTATTGTCGACCCAAGGGTCGATGGTAGCCAGCATTGGGGTGACAACAACCTCCCTTGATGTTAAGAAACCCTTTTTAGGGCACCCACACTCCTTCCTTTAGTATAAATAGCCTCCTAATGAACCAAGAAGATAATTTTGATCAAATTTTCATTAGCTGTACTTTTCTTTCATCTCTTTTGAGATCTAAAACATTGTAATAACTTCTTGATACTTTTGAGTGATTTGGATCTTTTTTTCTTCATCTTATTCTCTAGATCTATTTGTCTAAGACCATGAGAGCTCAAAGACCAAACTCTTGTCTTTGGATTTCCATGACTCTTAGTGAGTACATCCTTCATGGATCTTGAGATATGGTAGGTTAGGATTAAATCTAGGGTTGTGATGGATTATTAGGCTGGAAAATATTCGTGCGAAGCTGGAAAATACCTAAAATTTTGGACACAGATCGACAGATCCATACATGGATCAATCGATCCCTATCCCGAATTGCGGACCGATTTTATGAAGAACCAGACCGAACATAATTCGAACCGGATTGCTATCAAAAGACCTAGACTCATTTTTCCTATTTTATAATGCACTTTTAGAGAGTTTTGGAGAACTGGAGAGAGTTTGTAACCTAGGGAGAAGAAGTCTTTTTGTTCTTCAATCGAGAAGTCTTAGGAACCCTATTTAGTGTTGTTTATGCTTAATACAATCATGTCTCTCTTGAAATTGATCTGTGTTTTTGCTATTTAAATGAGTGAGTAGTCTGTTCGTTTATTTTAGGGATTCTCACATAGGGATTCATGAGTTGTTGATATAGAATCGCATGCTTAGGGATACAATCTAATGGATCTTCGTATATGATTATTCGTATTGCATGAAATTTAATTGATCACTTAGTTTCAAAACTTAGGTAATTTAACTGCTGGAAGGTGAATGTTTAAATGCCTGAAAGAATTATAGATGAGCAATTCCTCTTAAGCCAACGGAAGTTGATGTTTAAGTGAATTGTGAACTTATCGAATCTTTTAGTACTGCATGACTAGAAATCGAGGGTCAACAAAAGTTAGTCTCGAGGTTTCTAGTGCATAAGGAGTTGCGAGTACGGAAATAGGTCAGATCCACATTAGAATTTGAGTTCAAGACGGTTATTAACCTCTTCCCTAATATATAGTTTCAATCAACAATGAAATGTTTCCCTGAGAATACTCGATGCCCAACACTTCTTTGATTCATTTACAACCTTCTCTTTGCTGCATGCTTTCTTTGTTCTTAAAGATTTCGATATTTGCATCATCTACAAAACTTCTTTTTAGCCTTAGCCTGTTGTTTGATTCTACATTCTTCGTGCTACCTTTTGTCTCTGTAGATTCGATCCCGAACCACTACAACGTACATATGTGCGCTTGCAGTGTTATCTCGGGCGAAAACCTGAGCTATCAGGTTTTTTGGCACCATTGCCGGGGACCAATAGGGAGTCTTAGAACTTAGGATCATTGTGTGCCTAAGGCATTTTCTTTATTTGGTATAATCTCTTCTTTTACTTCTTTGTTTTTGTCCTTTCAGGTGAAAGAACATGCCTCACACTAGAAGCCAAGGGACATCGAATCTTGCTGAATTCGAACCAGAACCTTCGTGTCTAGAGAGACAGAAGAAGAGAGAGAAGTTGGTGGAGGTTATTGAAGAGTTTGAGTTCGCTGGAGTTATGGGTGATCACATCGGTGACGATATTCAAGTTCATCATAATACTCTTTTTCCTGGAGCTCTTCTAGGAGCTAACCCACCTGCTGGAGGTGATGCTAATGTTGGTGTTCATCAAGCTGGCCAACAGAATGTTGTAGCTAAGAGGCAACAAGGCGCAAATCAACCTCGACAGAGGTTCTTGATTCATAAGGAGGCTATATATACTAAAGGAAGGAGTGAGAGAGCCCTAAAAAGGGTTTCTTCTCGTTAGTGTTGCCTGCTGTCGACCCAAGGGAGGCTACCATCGACCCTTGGGTCTACATTGGCTCACCTTGGGCAGCAAGGCTGCAAAGGGAGGCTATTTTTGACCCAAGGTTGGCCATTGTCGACTTTTAGGTCTACGGAAGGGCTCCTTGGAAGCTTCTTGTGTCTTCTTTCTCCTCTTAGATGCTCCATTTGATCCCAAACTCTAGCTCCTTTTGTCCTTAGTTTTTATCTCCATTTCAACCTTAGATTCACCTCTAGAGCCTCCATGAATCCATCTTGAACTTGCAACTAAAAATGCAAATAAGGTGGTATGCAAATGCAATATGCTCCTAAACTAGACTCTATACTTAAACTTATGCATTATAAGACTTATAAGCTATATTTAGAACCAAATATGGATAAAACTAAGCTAACATGCATCAAAATATGCATGAAATATGTACATATGAACATCCCAGACTTGCCCTTTGCTTGTCCTGAAGCAAACAACAAAGATAAAACCTGGAAATGAGGTTTGCAAGTGGGAACTCAAAACCATGAATCTATCTTGAAGTTGCACTTACAAATGCAAAGAAGGTGGTATGAAAATGCAATATGCTCCTAAACTAGACTCTAAACTTAAACTTATGAATTCTAAGACTTATATGTTATATTTACAACCTAAATGTGGATGAAACTTACCTAAAATGCATCAAAATATGCATGAAAATATGTACAAATCAACATCCCCAGACTTACCCTTTGCTTGTCCTCAAGTAAACAACAAAGATCAAACCCAGAAATGAGGTTAGCAAGTGGGAACTCAAAACCAAGATAAAAAATGTAATGCCTTATGCCCAATATCCTAAAAACAAGTAAAATGGTGCAAAGATCATCTGAGAGTCTATGAACTTCTCCAAGATCATCACAAAACTAACTCTTCGAATCTAAGCTAAGCATTCATAAACTATCCAATCGCCAATTCCTTTTTACATTCAATTAAGCTTAGGCGTGAGTTCTTTACCTATGGGCAATGCATCTTATCTTTTTGGTTTGGATTTCAAAGAAGGGATTTAATGTAAAGAAGTGTGAAAAGAAGAGGGTTCTTTCGATTTAAAGTGGTTTCTCACAAGTAATGCAAGACAATATGCAAAAGCAAGGTGGTAGCCGAACAATTTACGCATGAAAAGAATTTACTTTCTCTAATTTTTCCCACCCCATTGCTTCCTAAGCATCTAGACTCTTACTTGATATATTATCCTTCCTAGATTTAGAAACCATAAACTTCTATTAAACCAAACTCACTCATTTTTTTTTTCTTTTTGTAGACAACTAGAGATTCTTAAACTTTTAAACTTCTAAGCCACTAATCTTCTTTTGAATTTAGGAGCCACTATCTAATCATTTGGATTCTTTCTTTCTTTTTTCTTTTTAAGGGTGGACTCTAAGTTTTCAGTTTCTAAGGTTAGAGCTGAAACTTAGTACTAGTCTCTAGTGCCTTTTTCTTTCACTTATTTTTCTTATCTGTTTTGATATTTTTCCTTCTTTCTTTTTCTTATTGAAACAACCTAGAATCATATAAGCATTAAGAAACAACTACTTGACTCAATACACACTAACTGTTGTGTCAGTATTTTAGTGGTTTTTACTACAATTTTTACACGAGATTTATGGTTTTTTAGTATGTATTCGGATTTTTTTGGTGCAGTTTTGTGTTCTTTGTTGTTTTTACAGGATTCGAGCTTGAATGTGCGAAAAGAATGCATTTTGGATTGATTTCAAGCGTCGAAGGAAGTGTTCGTGCAAAGCCGGAAAACACCTATAATTTTTGACACAGATCGACCAATCCAGACATAGATAGATCGATATTTGTCCCGAATTGCGGACCGATTTTACGAAGAACCAGACCGAACTTATTTCGAACCAGTTTGCTATCAAAAGACCTAGACTCGTTTTCCATGTTTCATAATGCACTTTTAGAGAGTTTTAGAGGATTGGAGTGAGTTTGTAACCTAGGGAGAAGAACTCTTTTTGTTCTTCAATCGAGAAATCTCCAGAACCCTATTTACTCTTGTTTATGCTTAATACAATCATGTCTCTCTTAAAATTGATCTATTTTTTTTGCTATTTACATGAGTGAGTAGTCTGTTTGTTGGGTTTAGGGATTCTCACATAGGGATTCATGAGTTGTTGATATAGAATCGCATGATTAGGGATCTTCGTCTATGATTGTTCGTATTGCATGAAATTTAATTGATCACTTAATTTCTGGATTTAGGTAATTTAACTGCTGGAAGGTGAATGTTTAAATGCCTGAAAGAATTATAGATGAGGAATTCTTCTTAAGCCAACAGAAGTTGATGTTTAAGTGAATTGTGAACTTATCGAATATGTTACTAATGCATTACTAGAAATCGAGGGGCAACGGAAGTTAGACTCGAGTTTTCTAGTGGATAGGGAGTTGTGAGTATGAAAGTAGATCAGTTCCACATTAGAATTTGAGTTTAAGACGGTTCTTAACCTCTTTCCTAGTTTATAGTTTGAATCAACAATGAAATGTTTCCCTGAGAATACCTGATGCCCAACACCTCTTTGATTTATATACAACCTTCTCTTTGCTGCCTGCTTTCTTTGTTCTTTAGATTTCGATATTTTCATATTCTACAAAACTTCTTTTTAGCCTTAGCCCGCTGTTTGGTTCCACATTCTTCGTGCTACCTTTGGTCTCTGTGGATTCGATCCCGGACCACTACAACGTACATCTATGCGCTTGCAGTGTTATCTCGGGCAAAAACCTAAGCTATCACTAACCATTCCCAGGACTTAGACAAACCCCAACCCACAAAGATTTTCTCCTCCTATGACTCTAGTTAGCCTTAAAGGGAGGCTAACTCTAAGGAAGTATCCTCTTTGTCGTTCAAGTTTAATTCACTCGGGATTTTGCACGTTTGTGCACTTTTCTAAAGAGGCCTCACATATCGAAATAATAGGGGGTTTTGAAGGAAAGGTTTAAGATTTCGCAAGGGTAGGTTACTACTCTAAAGATGAGAGTAGCCATATGAGCTAAGAAAGAGTGGTAAAAGATGGTTAAAACATAGCTCAAATGTAGTGATTTCCCATGGTCAAATATGACAAAGCCCATAGGCAAGATGCTAACATTCATCAAAAGCCATCTTAGATAGGAATTGACTCAAAAGATAGCCGAGGAGTGAATGCCCAAATAATTATTGGTGTCTCTCTCCTTGGGTTGGTTTTGTTCTAATAGCCTATGAAATCTTGGTTCTCCTTGTAGTGTGCTTCGCTTGTAGTGTGCTTCGCTTGTAGTGAAGATGGCTTGGTAGGTGAAAGTCAATGTCTTTGCTTATCCATGAACAAGTAGATCACTACATCTCTAGGACCATAGCCAAAGGTCAATTGTCGTTCCCCTAAGTAGAGCATTTCCATCGTGGCTCCCTCTTGGCGATTGCCGGTCCTTCTTTCTTCTTCGACATCTCCACCTTCCCATTCATCAAGTTCAATTCCAAGGTAGTAAAACAATGGGGGTAAGCATGCCTCCAATCCTTGTGACGGGATGATTTGTTCTTCTCATATCCTCCGCATGATTAAGTAGAATACTTACCAACATAAGACCAAAGTTGGTGTTATTGCCTAAGTAATACACCCATCTCTCTCCATTTTGATCTTTTAAGTACCTCTTCAATCCTTGGAAAAGCAACTTCATAGCAAGCTCATTCATAATTTTGGGGTTTCCCATTGCAAGGTAGATGTTGGCCACAAACTCTATCGCGCATCGGATTGTCGGGTTATGGATCTTTTTTATCGTGGTCGAGCCCTCCATGTATTCCCCAAATGCAATTCTTTTTGAAAGCTTGCTCAAATCTAAACCATCTTCAAAACTGGCTCCACTTCTTGATGGTCAAAACAATAGACCTCACACACTTCTCGTGATGAGATTTTGTATTCATCATCCTTTATCCTAAACGCAATGTACCCAAACCGTGCCCTAAGTTTCCATCTACTTTTTGAAAGTGTAGCGTAGATAGGAATTGAAGTGTTTGTTGCGTGTAAGACAGATGGTGCATTCCAAACAAACTCTCAAGACTCATCGTCTTTAGCAATGCGCGCACGTGGTCATGAATAGCCATGTCTCTCAACAAACTATCATCAACCCATGGTGTTGCTTTCACCTTCAAATGCTTTTGGAGATGTAAGTAGACTTTTCGTTCCTCGATCGACCATGATTGGTAAGAAATTCGCATAGCCGGTTGTGACGGTGTCATTCTTGTTTGGTGCCTACACTTAAAAAGCATAGGTAAACTGAGTTCAAAGGTTAAGAGCTAATGAAAATGCTAAAGAATTTAGATTTGAAGCGCGACATAAATGATTAAAATATGAACCGAAATGATTAGCAATTTCTCTAGGCAAATTCATCATCCTAGATGTGATACACTCATGAGGAACCGAAATGAAATATTCAAACTGATGTAGATTTCGGCCAACATGAATTTCCAAACAAGAGTATGCATTTGATTTTCACACTTTCAAAACATAGAATCATGTGGGTGCTTACTTAAGTACCAAGTTCCAAATCCATCTAATCTCAATTGAAGAACATTTCTAGACTTAGGCATGATGTGCACTTAATATAATATGCCTAAATTCATGATTATAGACCAAACTTCAAAGGAGTAAATTCTAATTATGCACAAGCAAACAAAGCATCCAACAACTAACACCTTTCACTCAATAAAATTCAAAAATCAACTTTCTCTAAGAAACCCCCCACATGATCGAAAACTTCAAGGCAAAGAATACTCTTAGGAATTTCTCACATTTAAAAAGTGATTCATGAAACCATGCTAAATCAATACCAATCATACACATCAACCGCAAAATTAAAGTTTTCACAAAATTGAATTCAAAAACAATATTCCCTCCACTATTCATTTCGAGAACAAGAATTTGATTTATGCATTTCTAGTTGTTTCTAAGCAAATTTAGCTCATAAATAAATAACAACTAAGCTTCTCCAACTCTAATAAACCACAAAACATCACTAAACACTTCCACTTCAAAACAATCGAAAATTCAAGGGAGAAATAAGTGAAAGTTCTTATTCATACCTTGTTCTTAATGCTTTTTAAGAGTGGAATATTGATAGGAGTTAGAATGCACTTTAGAAGAACCAAAATCTCTCAAATTTTCTTACAAAGTCTCTCTTTAAAAATCAAAAACTTCCTTTAGCAAAGAGAGAGAGTTTCGGTGGTGATGAGAAAGAGAGAGAAGAGTGAGAGTGAAAAGTAGTGGTTAAGAATAAAAGTTTAAAAAGTTATTTGCAAATTGGTCCATAGGTTTCCATAATACTTAATTGTCTTGAAAACTTTTGCAAAATAAACCAAAATTTGAAAATTTAAAATCAACCGAAAATTTTCTTGCTTGAATTTGAGAAAATTAGTACCAAAATTTTTTAAGTGTATCAAAAAGGGTGAAGTTTTCACAAATCAAACTTTGCAAAATCACTCTTGAAATCCTTTTAAAATGGTGAAATGCAAATCAAATGCTTGAATTTAAGAGAGCTTACCTTTACACATGGAGTGTCTTTAAAATCGAGTCATATTTACTTGTTGAAAGTGAAATGGACAAACTCCATTGTGGTTCTTGATCCTTGATTCGAATAGCTCTCCTTTGGCACCTAAGCTTAGAGCAAAATAATATCTTTGGATCAAGGTTTCCAAAGAAATAATCATCATTATTGAAAATAAAAGCATGAAAATTAAAAACTTAAAAAGAAATATTTACAAAGGATATGCATGAGATTCCCTCTCAAGTGCGCTTGTTTAAGGTCATTAGCTTGACCTTTCTACTTTCCTTTTTTAGTTGGTGAGATTAAGGACCTTCTCTTGATGGTTAGGTCCTCTTAGAGACTTTCTTATCACCAAATCCCTAATCTTGTTGAAGTTTTTCACTCCTTTGCCTTTGATGAAATGGGGATTGTAGCTTACCTTGAAGGTTGGCCCTTGAGTGTTGGCTTTATCCATTATCATGCCCAAGTTCTCTTGGGGCACATCTCCTTTGAGATCTTCCTTATGAAGTAAATCCCAAACTCCATCCTTCTCCAAGCTCTCATAGACTTTCTCTTCTCAAATCCTACCCTTTTTCTTGGTTCCCTTAGGTAGATCGTGCCACAAAAAGCACTTTCTCTCTTGCTTTTAAGCATTGGATAGGAGACTTCTTCATCAACTCTATTCAAAATGAGCCATTTAGTATCAAAGTCTATTGAGGCTCCAGTAGTAAGGAGGAATTGCGTTCCTAATATCAACGAGAATTTGGCTTGGTTGGACTTAGTATCCACAACCACAAAGTCACACTTAACAAGTGTATTGTTCACCCTTAGCTCAATGTTCTCTAGCCTTTTCGTAGGAGTCTTTTTAGATGCATCCCCAAGTAAGATGGGATTTGATCATCTCTTTATCTTGTGTTGAAATCCAAGTTCTTTCACACGGTCTATTGAGATGAGATTAAAACTAGCACCAGTATCCGCCAAAGCATCCTCAAAATCGTAATCCCTAAGAGCACATGGAATTAGAAACCTTCTTTCTTCATTTCTGTTCTCTAGAGTCTTTTCAATGGCTCTAGTTGTTAGGATTCCATTGCCCCTCATGATCTTCTCAACCTTGTCCCATTGAGAAATGGCCTTTTCCAACTTCTCTTTGACAATGTCATTTGTCTTAGCTTCTTCTTCCCATTCCTTGGGAATGTCTGAAAGACCTTTATTCTTGAGTTCTTTGTAATGCAACTCAAATATTTTCTTCTTGAAGCGTTGAGGGTATGGGAATGTGGATTTAACAACCAGAAGACTCAAAATGAGGAAGTCTTACTCACTCACCTCTTCTCCTCTAGGCATATACCTAGGAATCTTTTCCTTTTTCTTTAATGTTCCCTTGAGACATTGGGTTTCTCATTTTTCATGAAGCTATTATCCTTCTTAGCTTCCTCAAAAACCTCTTCCTTTGTAGCCTTATCAATAAGCAAAGGCTCCTCTTCTTCCTTCTTGACTCGAGTCGAGTTTAATATTTATAAACCTATCGCCCTACTTTCAATCCCGCAAGAGAACGGGGTCAATCATAGTACTTTAGGGTCGTCCAAGGATTTATAGGCTTATACTAGTAGAACCTAAACAAGGAGAATGCACTAAGGGTCTTAGTCTAGGGGGCGATCTAGTGAGAGATTGTCATGGGTCTCTACTAAACCTAATTGGAATCAAAGGTAACCATGATAAATGTGCATAAAAGAAAGCAATAACAAAATAGCATGAAAATAAAGCAAGAAAAGAGTAAACTTGGACCTAATAAAAAGAAAGATAGGATCTTGAGACAATGGTTACGGGTTCGGGTTCAATCTAAAGATTTGATGAAATTGGGTAAGGCTTTATTAGAGGATCGAAGCTATTCCTAGACCAAGGATCCCTTTATAATCGGTCAACCCACTCTCGTGACAAAGATCTATTCACCTATACACACTACAAGGCTCAACTCTTGTTTGTTGCCTATCAAAGCATGTATGTAATAGTGAGTCTCAAGCCCTTTTATCCATATAGCACCTAGGTAAAATCAACTCTCACGGGCCTAAGTTAAAGACATAGATCTAGTTCTCTCAGGCTTTTCATCGAACACTTTCTAGGCGACTTTGAGCAAGCAATGAACTTTAAAGAACTAAACTAGATCTATTAGGAATCTATGCCAAGATCTAGCCTAAACATCCATTACAACCTTAGATCTTACCTTAGCCTACCATATCTCAAGATCTAAGAAGGATCTAATCACTAAAAGTCATGGAAATCCAAAGATAAGAAACGGGTCTTTGAGCTCCCATGGTTTTAGAAGAATAGATCTAGAGAGAAAGATGAGAAAGATAAGATCCAAATTACTCAAACAAAACAAAGAGTTATTACATGGTCTTTAGATCTCAAAATAAAAGAAAATAGAAGTTTTCTTAAGCTTAAAGATGTGTCTCAAAAGTGTAGAAGTGTGTCTCTTGTTCTTGGAACATAAGAGGGTATTTATACTAAAGATAGAAGAGAGTAAGCCCTAAAAAAGGGTGTTTCTCTGATAAAAGCAACCCAACATCAACCTTAGGAGATCCACCATCGACCCTCGGCAGCAGGATGGTTGTGGCTGTAAAGGACACCCACCATCGACCTCAGCAGACCCACAATTGACCCCCAGGTCGATGGCTGGTTCCTTTTACAATTTCTTGTGGCTTCTTGCTCCATTTTGATGCCTAGTTGATCCAATCTTCTTCCATAGCATTTAGCTTCTATTTTCCTTGATTTCTTAGCTCCAATTCCACCTTGAATCCATCTCTAGAGCCTTCATAAATCCATCTCAAATTTGCACCTACAAATGCAAAGAAAAGGTATGCAAATGCAATATGTTTCCTAAACTAGAATCTAGACTCAAACTAATGCATTCTAAGACTTATATGCCATATATACAACCTAAAAGTGGATGAAACTTAGCTAAAATGTATCTAAATATGCATGAAAATAGGTACACATCAACACCCCCAGACTTGTCCTTTGCTTGTCCTCAAGCAAATAACAAAGACCAAACCCGGAAATGAGGTTTACAAGCGGGAATTCAAAACCAAGATAAGAAAAGTAATGCCTTATTCATAATGTCCTCAAGACAAGTAAAATGGTGCAAAGATCATCTAAGAGCCTAAGTACTTCTCCATGATCATTACAAAACCAACTCTTAGAATCTAAACTAAGCATCCATAGACTATGTCATCACCAATTCCTTTTTACATTTAATTAAGCTAATGCGTGAGTTTCTTACTTATAGGAAATGTATCTTTTCCATTCAATTTGGAGTTCACAGAAGGATTTTAATATAAAGAAGTGTAAAAAGAAGAGGGTTCACTCGATTTTGAATTGGTTTCTCTCAAACAAAGTAGTGCAAGACACTAGGCAAAAGCAAGGTGGTAGCCGAAAAATTTACGCATACAAAGCATTTACTTCCTCTAATTGTTCCCACCCCATTGCTTCCTAAGGATCTAGACACATACTTAACATAATTACCCATCCTAAATCTAGAAAGCATAGACTTTTATTGTACAAAACTCACTCATTCTTTTTCTTCTTTTTTTGTAGACAACTAGAGATTCTTAAACTTTTAGACTTATAAGCTACTAACTTTATTTTTAATTTTAAGAGCCACTATCTAATCACTTGAATTCTTTGTTTCTTTTTCTTTTAAGGGTGGATTCTTTAAGCTTTTAGTTTTCTAAGGTTAGAGCTTAAACTTATTACTAATCTCTAGTGCCTTTTTCTTCTTTCTTATCTTTTTTCGATTTTTACCTTCTTTCTTTTTCTTATTGAAAAAACATAGGATCATATTATCACTAAGGAACATCTACTTGACTCAATACTCACTAAACATTCCTAAGACTTAGACAAACTCAAAACCACAAAGATCTTCCCCTCCTATAACTCTAGTTAGCCTTAAAATGAGCCTAACTCTAAGGAAGTATCCTCTTTGTTGTTCAACTTTAATTCACGCGGGTTTTTGCCCGTGTGAGCACTTTCCTAAAGAGACCTCACATAACGAAATAATAGGGGGTCTGAACGAAAGGTTTAAGGGTTCATAAGGGTAGGTTACTACTCTAAAGAGGAGAGTAGCCATTTGAGATAAGAAAGAGTGGTAAAAGATGGTTAAAACATAGCTCAAATGTAGTGATTTCCCATGGTCAAGTATGACAAAGCCCATAAGCAAGATGCTAAAGTTCATTATAAAGTCATCTTAGATAGGAATTGATTCACGAGATAATCTACTTCAACATCCGCAAAGATGTTTCAAGTGGTCGATTCCTATCCAGGATTTTCCTAAGACAAAAAGAGGTCTAGGTGTTGGGGTCAAAAACTGTCTCGACGAAATCAATGCCTGAAAAGGGTCTCGGAAACAGTGTTTCCTCCTTCGGCGATGGGAATCGAAAGGAAATCAGGAGCTCCGAGATTCCCATCGTTCAGGCTGCCTCTTCCCCATCCGGTCTCAGAGCTTCGAAGGTAGTCGATCATGATCAATATCCGCATAAAATCTGTCGTCCGAAAGAAACTAAGAACATCCGAGTACCAAGACTAGCGTCAACGGTCCTCGGATAGACTTCCACACAACTACACGATACGTCCTCCGGAGCGATACAAAACCACTAAAGAACCACGTCGGTTCACAGGAATGTCTAACGCCAATTAACGCAAAATCTACGAACGAGTCTTTAAACCGATTGACGATCAAACTAGAAGCTGATCTAGACGTCGATTGAACCAAGACCGACGGCCTG
>OVAN01008421.1:0-17805 GCA_900406275.1 Anastatica hierochuntica | reverse complement strand
TTGCAGCAGAGGAACGAGAGAAATTGTTGCGTCAATTTATCATCATCTCTTAGGGAGGATTCTGTGTATTAACGGGGGTTATTCTCTCAATGGGGAAGAAGTAGCGTAAATCATGTTTTCTTGTTTTATCCATGTTCAGCAGTATGAATTATGGACAAGGGAATATGGATGGTGTTTTATATTTTATTATTTTTTGTTAAGACCGTTATTTATGTCATCGTAACCGTATTCTGACTCGTAATCGTATTATCGACCGTATACAGATGAACTCCAAGACATTAATGATCATTGAGAACTGGCAAGTCTTTTTTTTGAAAACCCACCGTTTATTCTATCCACCAAACATTATCCACGTGGATATTCATAACTGCTTATACACATATATTCGATATTAACCATAACGTAATATTTTCACGTGTCTGTCAAATTTAATTGCAATTATAGTTATCTTCGCATGTCAACTTGCCACATGCTCATATTAACCATTATGTGTGATGATTGCGAAGCAGTGTAAGAAAGCAAAGAGATGCGACTGTTTGAAACATGCAATCTTTATTCATTGAACTGTAAAATATGTCTTTTCAATTAACGCGTCCTCTATCTTTAATCGAAGCGTTGCAACTCCCCATGTTTATATATAAACGCTAGTCATCCAATCCATTTTCCATAATCTCATCAACAAGTAAGAAAGAGGTACTTTGGACAAAACAACTGTTTCTCTATGTTTTAACACCGCTTCCCTTCTATCTAGACAACTTTGATCTCTCATCTTATATTTTCTAAATATCGCAGGAAAAAAATGGACAGGAAGAGGAAAGCACCGATCGTGGACGAAGCACCAGCCGTGGCCGAACCACCAGCCGCAATGCCTGTCAGAGTGGTTGTCATGGGGGAAGAAAGAGACTGAAGAACACTACCGGGCAATTCTGCACATGGTTAAAGATCAGATGAAAGCGAAAGAGGAGATGGCTGAAGCAGTGAAGGACATGGAGATAAGGAGGGCCAAAGTTAATACTTGTGTACAGATGATGGTTGAGATGGAACTAGCGTTCGAGGAAAAACTCAAGAGACTTAACGAGGAACTCGCAGTAGCAGAGGAGATGGTCGGGAGGATCACGGTCACAACGCTCGATTGGGATAAATTGGGGGAAAGTTTCATGGACAAGTGAAGGACCAACAACACCTGGGAACCGCTGTTTCAAACTCTACTATTATGTTTGTTTAATTTTTAAAAACTCTGTTTAACTTTTTTTTTTGTTAATTATGCTATGTTTTATGGATGTTTAAACTCTTTTTTAACTTTTTATCGGATATGCTTAAAGTTTTTTTTGCTATGTCTTCAGTTTCTATCTTAAATATATGTCTTCAGTTTATGTCTACCCATTATGTCTTTAGTTTCTATCTTAAATATATGCGTGAATTAATCGCTATTATAATTTCTGGATTTTGGATGATGAACAAAATCGGGGTAATGTTATCGTTTTATTTTTAAATCTATGTCTCAATTTATCCTTATGTTTTGTTAATTGTATTGCTTCGTATACTATATCAAATTTACTTATCATGGTTATCTAAGTCTTTTAATGTTTATAGCAACCAGAAATTTCATGCTTATATCCATAATATGAACCTTTACACGAACATCGTCTTTGTCTTCGTTATATCCATAATATGAACCTTTACACGAACCTTTTATACGAACCATAATATGAACCTTTACACGAACCTATAATGTTTATAGAAGAAATCTCTTGGTTATATCCATAACACGAACATCCTCTTTGTCTGACCATAAACAAAGTCATTCTAAAATCTTCTTTTGGACATAAGAAATCTTGTTTTGGACATAAGGGACATCCTGTTTTGTCTGAACCACAAAAAGGTGATCCTACAAAAATGATGTTCTTATCGCGAATTCAGTTGTGGATGCAAACTAACGCTATACTTATTGGTTACGGAAGTCAGTTGTGGATAGAAACTAACGTTTCTACATCATTACGTATATTAGGTCATATTTGGGTTCAATAGGAATCCAAGTCAAATACTTCAGATTTGTATGGACACGTTAAAATGTTCAAAATGTAAAATTATCATGTTTCACTGCAGCCAATGTACTTGGCCGTATAAATACAATAAATACGCTCAACTACATTTCTAATTGACTGCAAAGTTGAAATTAGTGATATCTTGAAAATATTGACGATGAGGTTAGGATCATTAAATATCAGCAGGTGTAATTTGTGAATTTCAACTACTACTATTGTTATTGTCCTTGCTTCTAAAGACCTTACTTCGCCATGTTCTACCCCAACTAAAGATGTTTCCCAACTTTCTTGTATCTCAAATGTACTTCAGAATGCTTAAACCTATGCTTTTGCGACAGAAAAAATAGAGGCTTCTCCATCACTCACTATATTGTTTGAGGATTCTAAAGGGCTTTCGAACATTATCGCCTCTCTTGGTGCATTTCCTCATGTCAATCTCTACTCTTATAAATATTTTCTCATGAACCGAGTTTGAGCATATATAGAGGAGACTAATGAGAGTGAACATCTAAATACTTCAGACTCACACAAAGACGACGAGAGGGAGAAGACCAATAAAACCGGTTCAAAATCTCCAAGATGTGGAGGTAAAAGAAATTGTGGTCGCAATATCAGTTTCAACACAAACTAAAGATCTTCATGATTTTCTAGCTATATTTTATGTACCTTTTCACACTTTCTCAAACTATATGATTTAGTGTCATATCTTGTATTTTTATTTTCCGCGATTTAAATTGAAAGTTATTTAACCAAAAGAAGAAAATATCAGAAACTGAAAAGAATTTGATCATATAAGTAGCTCCAAAAGAAAAACTTGCAAACAAAAAAAAAGCAAAAAAAATCTTAGATATTTCAAGTTACTTCATAAACCGAAACCGGGTCGGTTTATACTACCATGAACCAGATAATAAGGACGGGTTAAGGCCAAGACTCAAGCACCAGGGGCAGCATCTTTAGCTCTACCGTGGAAATATCCACCATACTCTCTAGCGTAATCTTTGACATGAGAGGCCGTGTCATAGATCTGAGTACGTGCGTAATCCATCTGATCCGATCCCACAGGGTGCATCCCTCGGAAATAACGGTACATCCATGACACCATCGCCACCATTCCGAAAAATGTTCCAGTGATGGTCAAGAACCCGCCAACGACGACAAAAACGGGTATCCAGATGGGACTAAAGACGATGATCAGCGGAAGAAACACAGTTACGCCGGGGAGGAAGAGGAGGATTCCGAAGGAGATGAAGAGAGAGAGGAAACCAAAGAGGTGCGAGGACGTTGGTGAATGAGATCGGACAAGGCGGAGAAGCGATGCGATAGGGCTGTTGCTATCGGTGGTGTAGCCACTACCGTAGACAGACCTATATCGGGATTCGCCGGTAAAGAATGTTTCCGCCATTGTAGAGAGGTGATTAATGGTTGCTTTTGTTATTGTGTGGGTGACAAACAGAAAGATGAAAATGGTAAAAACAAATGGAAGACAAATTCAGCTTTGAGGTGTCATTCATATGCAAACACGTGGAGAGATCGGTCTTGATTTCATTTTGTATTGAACAGAGATTCGGTCAACTAATGCCCTGGTTGGATTTGGTTCCGTTCCGGTTCGGTTTATTAATTGTCAGAAACACAAATGTAAAAGGGCATATAACAATCGTCGAACAAACTGAATAAAACCTGCAAAGTTACAGTATAGCAAAATTTTGTACCTTTCTGACAATTTGTTTAGATAGAAATCAGTAGTAGCCGACGCCTCTAAGCTCAGCAGAAGTTGGTTGCTGCATATCACCAGCTTTCCCTAAAAACACAACTCGGCCTGTAGAGAGAAAGAACCTTAGAGATCAAGAAGATTTGAAATGTGTACAATGCTACTTTATCTGAGTGAATAATAATTGGTGTTGTATACCATTTCTACGAATTGCCACTTCTCTTATACGTCGAACCAAACCAGTGACTGGATCAGAGAAAATCTTCGTCTCCAGATTACCCTCCAAGTAGATAACTGTGCTGTTGTATAGGAACACGAAATATGTTGTTCATTGACAGAAACATGAAAAAGCAAGCTATCATTTTGATTCTATCAACTAACATTTGCACAAAGTTTCTTCCGTTTTTAAAACCGATTTTGGGCAGGATACATATGTTTATCAGTTTTGGTGGAAGATTCTTTCCCTATACCATCATCACATACCCTTAAAAAGAAGCTAAATATGATTTCAGAAGAGAACTAACCCGGGTTCAACGTTCTTCAACACAAGATCTGCCAAGCGTTCAGGGTAAACAGAGACACGGTGCCACTGCACTGCAGAACGGTTTGCATACTCTCTCGGGTCTTCGTTAATCATCGGTCTCCGGTTGTTCCTGATCCCACCTGTTCCTACAGAGAAGAGAGTGACTGTTCTGCCACTCTTCAGCTTCTTCTGCAGTGGCAGCTGACCTACTTGCCCCACCAAAATTGCCTGAATTTCGCCAGAAAAATTAAGTCTAATGCACTGATAAGTAATAACCATACCGGCAGGAGATCAAAAAGATATTCAGAATGTGAGTAACAATGATCATACTCAGAATCAACGAAGCAAAATCGCAACAATCTCGATTAATTCTTCAAGAACAACATCAAGGATATCAAGAATCAATTGCAACTAAAACCGAGTTCGAGGGGAGGAGGATAAGTTTCGTACCTTGTAAACGCCAGAATCAAGGCCGTTCTCGAGAGGACGCTCTTCCATAACGCGTTCTTCACCGGACATTCGAGACATTGGATCTGAAGCCTTGGGTTCGTGGGGCGATTCAGTGTCTGAGATCGCCGGTAGCTCATCAAAGTCGGAGTCTTCACGGGAGGAGATATTGCTGGTGCAAAAAGACATGGAAGATTGAGAAAATCTAGAGTTCGAGAGAAGAGATCGACAAAGTCTTCTCGAAAGCGTAGCCATTGAATTCGCCATTTTTTCACTGAGATTTCGAAATCGAACGAAAGATGTTGATTCTGGGTTTTACGCCTTAAACCCTAAAATGCTCAAATTCGGAGAAAGCAATTAAGAGACAGACATTTGTGACAAAGTGCCTTAATTATTTTAAGTCTAATAATTCTTACTAAAACTTTTTCAAAGTCATATTTTCAACCCAGAGTCGAAAAAGCCTTCGAAAAAAAGGAGAGACGGTGAAAAGGACACTTTCTATGACTTCAACTATCTCCGCGCTACGAGGGTGTATGTTTGCGATATTTGGCTTTTTTTCAGATGATGTTCTTTTAGATGTTGCTTGGGGCACGTTTTACGTTGTTGGTACTGGCGGAGGCACATTTGCGATAACGGTGGCTGACGCCTTAGTCTCTGCTGCTACGCAGGGATAGGTGTTCGTAGCACCTTGGAGAAGTTTTGCTAGATGGTTTTAGGCTAGTTAGACATTGTCAAAATATTTCTTGCGATGAGAGAATTCTTCTGGTAGGTCTCCACAAATGGCCAAATGTTAGAAGTGGAAAATCTCAAAGTGTTTAGGTCGAATATCGAGGTGACATGCGGATTAGAGAATCTCGTTTATTGAAGGTGGGTCGAAAGCGTCGTTTATAAATAAGTATGATAATTCGAGGTGAAAGAAAAATATTTGCGAGGTGAAAGACAAATATTTGCAAGGTGAATAATCAAAAAAGTAAATGTGATAACTTCTCTCTACAATTTTCTCTCTTAAAAAGTTCATGCTTTTAATGCAATAAGACTTTCTCTATTTATAGCTCAATTAAATTTTGGATCCTTCGAACTTGCTGTCACTTTCGATCTTCGAGGTCAACTCTTCAGCGTGACTAAGGGTCGGCGAGAATCCCGTTGCGAGATCAGACTGTTCGTCCGTATTATCGGCTGTCAGGCGAGTCGTACTTGGTCATCGAGGTGTTCGGCGAGTCTTCGGACTTTAATCGACAAGTGTCAGGCTGTGACTTCAGGAGTTCGTACGATTAGCTCGCGTGCTCTCTCTGCGTTCGGTCGCATCCCCCATGCTTCATTAATGCGACTTTGTATTGTCGTCATATCACTTTGTCAAAAGAGCTTTTTAGCAAGGGCCAGATGACTTAGGCCTTGCTCTCGGATCGAGCCCACCTCGAGCTCGGGGTAGGCCATTTCGTCTAGAGAAAACCTAAATATTCAAAGTGAGCCGCACTATTTCTGGGTGTGAAGCTCACCCTTAACATCAACCATTCAAGATAGGTTACAGAAAACTTAGAAAACAACTGGCAAAACCTATGAATTCGAGTTCTAGCCGAATCAAATGAGAAAGCAAAGAGGAAAAAGAACATAGGAAACAACATTACGAGTTTGATTCCTCGTGAACTGTTGATTTTGTAAGATCATTTGGTAGAGTCATATATGTTAAGGTTAAACGTGTTAGAGCTAGGGGTGGGCACTGGGCATAATAACCAGAACTAAAGTACCGAATCGAAAAAACCGAACCAGAGTTATAAAATAACTGAATAGTTCCAATTTTTGGGAACCGAAAAATTCTGAACCGAATGGGTAACCAAAAAACCGAAAGTATCTAAAAATACTTTAAAAATATCCAAAAATATACTCAAGAATATCTGAAATATCCAAAAGTAACCAAAAGCTCATAAAATCCGAACATTAGTACCTAAGTGGTTACTTAATTCAAACTGGAACTAAACCATAACCGAACCGAAATATTTCAAAAACCGAATAGTTCCAATTTTTGAAAACCGAAAAAACTGAAAACTGAAAGAACTGAACTGAATGAAACCGAAGAACCGAACATCCAGATCTAGTTTTGTTCTATTTTGCTTGTGATCAGTCTTGTGAATAATGTAAAAAGTTATGAACATAAATATTACAAATATTAGTGTGTGGATGGCTTTGATAATTTTTAATTTGATGATGGGTCGAATTAAAAGATTAAAATACTAGATTTTGGTAATGTAGTGAAAGTGTATCTTTGTTTATTTTAGTTTTAATCAATTTTCCAACAAAAAAATATTGCAAGAGAAGTGTTGGGTACAAATTTTAAACTTTAATTTATGTTAAATATCTCTTGACCAGAAAAACAATAATTATGGTAAAGATTCGACTCAGTTATATTATCGTTGTCATGTCATTTAACTATCTTAGATAATGACCTTAGATTGGTGTTAGTTAAAAAAAGTTTGTTAGATCGAAGAGAAAGAAGAAACTAATTTGTCCAACATTTTCTCTCATTTTTCCACCGTTACATTAATCTCACTTATATAGTGAGTTGAGTTTTGGTTTACAAAATGTGACGAAACTAAACTAAATAAATCGAATGCAAATACATTAAACCGAATATAAAACTAATATCCCCCTGAAGATGACATTGGTATGAAGATTGAATACAATGACATTTTGCTAATGATGGATTGAATGGAGCATAAAACAAAGGCTTGGTGAATACATTTGTAATTTGTTGATTAGTCCTATCCGGAAGAGTCTTGATCAGTCCACTAGTAATCTGATCTTGAACTGAATGACAATCAAGATAAAAAAAATTACTTGGTTCGCTCATGAAAAATAATATTATTGGCTATGTGTACGGCCGTTGTTGAATCACAATAAAAAGACACAAGCTGATGTTGAGGAACTTGAAACAATTGAAGTAGATTCACCAACCAGTCTACTTCCTTAGCAATAATAAACCCATGGTTGGATACTCAGATTCTGCAGAAGAAAGAGACATCGTGGGCTATTTCTTAGACTTACAAGATATAAGTGAAGTCCCAAGAAACATACAACAACCAGATTTAGATTTTCTTGTGTTTGTATTGTTGCCCAATCATCATTTGTGTATGGTTGTAAAACTAAATTAGAATTTTCAGAGTAAAATAGTTCTTGAACAATTGTGCCTTCCAAGTAGTGTAGAACCTTGTAAGAAGCTTGTAAGATGCTTGTAAGTGGGAATTCTTAGGCTGAGAAGAGAACTGACAAAACATGTTGACATTAAATGTAATATCAGAACGAGATATTGTCAAATAATCAGCTTCCCTATCAATATGCGACACACCTCTGGTTCTGAAAGAACTGGTTCATCACTATCTTGGCACAATGTATTTTCTTTGACAGACAGAAATTCCTGAACTTGATCTAGCTATTTCAAAACCAAGAAAATATTTTAATGACCCTAGATCTCTCAATTTCAATGTCTTCTTCAAATCTTGCTTCAGTTTACTAACTTCATCATCATTACTCTCGCCATAATGATGTCATCAACATAACCAAAACCGCTACAAAACCACCTTCACTAGACTTTGTAAACAAAGTGTGATAATCATGAGTATGCTTGTAACCAAGTGCCAATAGAGTAGTGCTACCTTGGGAAACCATTAGTGTGATGCTAGCTATAAGCCATATATGGACTTCTTAGCAAACACACTCATTCTCAAGTAAAACCTCTCCTTTCCTTGGTATATCCATGTGGCAAAAACATGTAAATTTCTTCATTAAGATCACCATTCAAAAGCGCATTAGAGGTATCCAATTGATGAAAACTCCAATTCTTAGCAGCTGAAACATCAAGTAATGTTCTTATTGTAGTCATTTTAGTAACACGTGAGAAGATTTCCACATAATCAATCCCTTTTGCTTGTGTGTATTCTTTGGCTACTAAACGAGCCTCAAACCTTTCTAAACTACCATCAGAGTTGAGTTTGTCTTATAAACCCATTTATATCCTATGGCATGCTTCTGTGGAGGCAAATAACATATGATCCATGTCTTAGTACTTTCTAAAACAATGAGAACTTCATTCATAGCTGCTAGCCACTCAACAAATTTCTTAGCCTATCTATATGACGTGGGTTTCATAATATTTTTTCAAAGCACACATATAAGATTTATGTACCTCAAATAACCTATCATATGACACATAGTTCACTAGGGTATATGGTATGTATGTCTCAATCATATTGCAATAATAGTCCAGAAGATAAGCTGGTACCTTAGACACCCTTAGAAGATCACTCTGTTCACAACTACATTTGCCTTTATCTTGTGTTACTTAAATGTTATATGTCCCCTGAGATATAGAAAGAGAGTTGTTGCCTATAGGAACAAGATCTAGGCTTTTTGTACACTCAAGACTCCCGTCCACGTCCACAGCAGAAATCATATAAGTATATGAAGGTGATGGTTCTAAGACTTTTGTGTAGAGTTTAGTGTTTATGTCTTTGGTACAGCAAAGATATCAGAAATGATTCAACATCTCCTTGAACAAAAGGGAAGAAATCATCATGAAAGACAACATTTTTTGAGATATAGATGTTGTTTGTCTCTAAATCTTGTACTTTGTAACCATTATAATTTGTTATCCCAAAAAAACAGAGGCTCTTGACTTTATTGAAATTTAGTTCTTTGTTTTGAAAATGTAGAACTGTAGCGTAAGCATCCAAATACACGAATACCATTATAATCAGGTTCATTAGAATGCAAGACTGAGAAAGGAGATTTATCTTTGAGTAGAGGAGTTGGAAGCCTATTGATTAAGAAGACTACTGTGAGAATGCAATGTTCCCAATACTCCAATACTCCAATGGTACTTGTGAATGAAAAATCAAAGGTTTTGCCACGTTTTAGTTATGTTGATGCTTCCTTTCCACAACACGGTTATGCTCCAGAGTCTCAGGACATGAATGATAATAAACAGTTCCCTTCTCCTTATAAATTTTGTCAAATTTCAGCTTTGGAGCATTGTCGAACCTATCTCCTTTGACAGTCACATGATATTGTGTTTTCACCATCTTTAGAAATTTAGGAAACACATAAGTAACTTCACTCTTTGTCCGCAACATATACACCTCTATGGCTCTTGTATGATAAGCCACTATAGTAAGAAAATACTTGTATCTATCAACAGTTGCCACATAAAGAGGTCCTCATATGTCTATGTGCAATAGCTCAAAAGGATTAGCACACATATTTTTTAGAGAGAAAAAAAGAGATGATTTTGTTTAGCAAGAGGGAAAATAGCACAATGAAATGGTCCTTTATTTTTGCTTTTAATACCAAGTACATCAGTGATATAATCTATTTTAAACACTGAAAGATGATCTAGCCTATTATACCAAAGAGTTGAATCTACAACTGAAAACCAAAGAATTTGTTTTTGCAGTTGCCTCCAAGACATATAGATTCAATATTTGTTCACCTTGACAAATCATCAGTCCCTTGGTAGGATCCTGAATCAAACATGAATTTTGGTCAAAAATAGTATTGTATCCCATGTCTTTGGTTAGCTGACTAACACTCCGAAGATCTAAATGAAATTTTTATATCTACAAAACGTTGTTAAATACTAAACAATCATTCAATATTACTTGACCAATGCCTTGAATTCTCACACACAAATTTATAGATAAAGTTACAGATGACTGTAGAATCATGCAAATAAGAGAACATATTCTTATCACAACCAGATGTAAGAATATTCCTTGTAGCTCTCAAAATGCTAATAAAGCACGATATAAAAGAGAAGAAGTTCATACCAGGTTGAGCAGTGATGTTACCGCCTAATGTAGAAGCTACTGGAGTTTGCATTTTATCTGAAACTTGTAACTGAGAATTGAAGTAGGCAATCACTCCATAAATTTGATCTTTGGTAAGACATTTGACATAACTTGCAATGGTGTCATAATTTGGAGTATTATCCTTTTTTGCAAGACTCATTTGAGTTACCAGTGGCTTTGTAACGTTCTTTTCAAAGTTTGCAAACTTCTCAGGTTGATACTTCTATTTGTGTTTCAAATCCAATAGGATCACTATGTATTTTGTAATAGTTATCCACTGTATGTCATGAGTATCCACAGTGAGAGCATGTTGGCCTATTGCTCTGTTTGTGATTATTGTAGAAAGACTGAACAACATTTATTGACATCAAAGATGAATTTGGTGCAGACATTTGAAATGCTGATGCATTTTGAAATGGAATGATGTTTCTTTGGTTGTGATCTTGATCTAATAAGTTGTATACTTCTTCCAAGTTTGGAATATGCTTCTTCATAAGTATCTAGCTTCTAATGACGACATATGATTCATTTAAGCCGACCAAGAACTTTATGACTTTTGCATTTCCAGATTTCACATCAATAGACTTGCAACAAATATAATTATGGCAGATGTCTACACAATCAGCACCATCCAATGCATCTAATACATGCATCCCAAAATCAGCACCATGCAATGCATCCCACAAAGGATCCAATCCATGGATCCTTGTTGAAGAGACCAGATCTATTGAGCAAGCTTATACGACCGTGGAAGTTTTGTGATATAAAACCTTGTTAACAAATCCTTTCGTATCTCAAATGCATCATTAAATCACATTATACTCTTGTAGATATGCTTCGACACTGAATTAAGAATCCAAGACTTTATCATACCGTTACACCTAGACCAGATCCTGAAGTTATGAGGCCATCAAACCAACAGCTAAACCGAAGTCCCATAAAAGTGACCATTTGAGCTGCATAGGAGGCAACAGTGACATATGCGTATTCAAAGGACCATATCTCACTAGCTAGGAAGAATTAAATAAAAAACTCATTTTTTTTGGAAACATAACTTATCATAGCACAAACCGAAGTAGAATTACCTTCAAAGCTACTCGGATAAACATGTTATTAATTTCCAAAGTCATAAGAGCAACAAGTCACCAGATTTCAATACATGTGCACTCCATGGGGGATTTCGACCTAACCAGAAGGAGTTACACAAAGACAAGACTACTACCATAATATTGGCCAATCATAGGACCACGAACAGGTAGTTTTAATACAATATCTGTTCAGGCCCAAAAGATATTCAACTCACAAATCAGACTACTCTACACTTGTCTTATTTGGCACTTTCATGGTTTTGGAAACTTGAATCTTATTTTTGGCGACAAGGAGTGTCTCTAACACTACTAGAGGATGTTAAGGGCACCTCAAGATTCTTTTCTAGCCATTGGATCAGGAGGATTCAATCTTGGCCATTTAAGTATCGCAATTTTCCTTATTTGGATCTTGAAGAAATTAAATCCCAACAACCCCTTTATAATCTGTTTTTGCACGACTTAAAGACTTTCTACATCAACCACAAGCTTCCAAATACTCTCTTAGTGAGCTTGGACATTCCAAGACATCACAACTTTCCAGCCAAGCTATCAAGACTCAAACTAACGGGTATTTCCATATTTAGCCAGATTTTATCATCAAATTTTCATCGAGTAGCTTTTATTTAATTTTTGATTTGATTCTTGTTTTAGACCTTAGAACCATTGTATTACAGGGAGATAGTTTAACTCCTCCCTTTGTACAAATCACTTATCAATCATCGACTTATGAAACAATTTGTTTTCTTTTCAAAAAGAGAGTTCTTTGAGTTTGTTCTTGTTCTTAGCATCTAAGTGTGTGATTTGGTTCCAAGGAAGTTCCGAGTTGAGTATGTTTGAGAAATTCAAATAGTCTGATTTGTTCACGAATTGAGAGAGTCAATCGGTTATTCACCATTCCAACTCTATCTCGCCCACTTCCGCGTTTTAAGCTTGAAACTTGTGATTTTGAGTGGTCATGGCATTGGAGCGATTTCGTGCCTACATCATGAAATTTTCATCTAAGTCCTTCGGTGGCACAATGGATCCACAATGAATGCAAGTTTGTTCTTAGTATCTAAGGAAATAGTCATCACAATACGCCATGTATCATAATGCTCTGATACCATATTAGTAAGTGTGAGTCTAACTAAACACCAAAAGATAGCTCAAAAGTGGAGAACTGCCGCAACACTTATATATTGGCCCATTAATCCTCAAAGTAACGATGTAGGGTTGTTGATACACCTCTATCACGCTCATGTATGGACATCTAAGCATGGAGTTTTTCGTGGATAGCCACGAGGTGCACCTACAGTGAAGTAACTTTTTGAGTCTTAGCAGAAAAATTGCTCTGATACCATGTTAGTTAAATAAAGTTTGTTAGATCGACGAAAAAGAAACTAATTTGTCCAAAAATTTCTCTCATTTTTCCCTCGTTCCCTTAATCTCACTTTGAGTTTAGTTATGGTTTACACAATGTTACTAAACCAAAATAGTTAAACCGAACAAAAATACATTAAACCCGATATAAAATTAAGAATTGATTTAGTGGTTGAGTAAGTTTAAAAAAAATACTTTGAGTTTGATGGATCAGATTTTGAATGTTTAGTTTAAAGTTTGATGAATCCGATTTTGTTTTGTCACCTAGTTTAAAAAAAGAAATATCCCACAAAATCTGATATCACTTTACAGTGTTATATTCAATCATGAAAAAAAAATACCAAGTTAAAGATATTTTAATTATTCTTCAAGAAGTGCACAAGACTTAAGAGAACCCGAAGGCTCACTCTTTTTAAACTCAAAACTTCGACCACTACTCTCACAAACTACAAACACAACAAATTGGTTCCTCGACACTACAAGAAAACAGATCATTTGCAACCGCAGAAATAGTGACAAAATAATCGCAAAAGATTGTTTTACGACTATTTTGCGACTAAATCACGTAGTCGCAAAAATTTCGTCGCAAAAAAGTTTAGTCGCAAAAAGACGCTAATTTGCGACTATTTTGTGATAATCTCTTTTCGTCGTATATTAGCGACGTTTCTGTGACAGTAAAAAGAGATACAAATTAAAGATTTTTTTGTGATTTGATTTAGTGGTTGGATATTAGCGATGCTTTTGTGACTTCTACGTAGTCACAAATTAGCAACGTTTTAAAGACTGCTTATGTTGATTCAAATTAACGACTTTGTTATGACTTTTTGGAGGTCACAAGTTTACACGCAAAGTTTTCGCTGATTTGCGACCGTTATATGACAACTCCAAGTGTCGTATACTAGCGATGTTTTTTTTACTCTGCGGAGAGATGCAAATTAACGACTATTTTGTGATGTCTTTTGGGGGTTGGATAGTAACGACGTTTTAAGGACTGTTTTGTTGACGCATAGTAACGACTATTTTATGATTGTTTGGGGGTCACAAATTTGCGACATTTTTATGACTTTTTATTAGAAGCAAATTAGCAACTGGTTGTGAGTTACTCACAAAAGTAGTCTCTGAATAGCAACTATATCGTGACTAAATATTATACAAAAAGAACAGAAAATCATGGCAAATTAACAACTTAATTATGACAAAAAATTAAGAAATTCTGTTTGCAAATTGGTAAATGAACAAAAAACGAATGCTAATTAATATTTATATTATATTGCAAATTATTTAACATTTAAAAGTATATTTACACAATATACATTGATGTCATTGTTTTACCAAAAAACTATAACCAAAAAGACATCAATCACATTAGAAAGTCAAAGTTTTAGTAGTGAAGAAGAGAGATCAAGTTTGCATATCATCTGGTGAGGTTTCTGGAACAGTTGGAGTTGTATCTGTGGTAGGCGCTGAGCTTGGGGTTGTTTTGGGACCTTGAGAATTCATGTATTCCACAAGGTTGGGATCTTTTTGCTTCAGGTAATCAAGAAGCATTCCCATGCTTGACATGGTCGATTTGGCCTCTCTAACCTCCGCAATGCAGCATTCATTTTCCGCAACTAGCTCTGCTATCTTACTATTGGCAGCTTCAAGTTGAAGCTTCACTTCTGTGAGTGATGTTGCAGCAGAGCCTCCATCCCCTTCTGTTTCTTTCCCGACATCGATGGTTTCAACTAGACTGCCAAGTCCAAAGCGGTTGCCTCTGCGATTTGTTTCAGTTGACTTGAGACAAGAACATAAACAAATGATCTAAACATATCAGAATCCATATCAACATAAAACTCAGACAACACATAACTTCACATTTTCTAAAGTTTCTATACACAATCTGAAACAAGTTATATCAGCTAAACAATTTTGTTGGATAAACAAGATATCATATAAACAATTAAACACCTCATAGTAAACTTATCAGATAAACAATTATATTCAGATTGAAATCACAAGTCAAAGAAATACTATAGAAAGAACTTAAGATATATAAATAACTCAGAGTACATAAATCAAACATCAGATTAATTAAAGACACATTCATAATCTGATCACATTCAGAACACATTCGGCATGATCTATTAACTTTCAGAAATCATAATCAACATAGACTATCAAATCACATATCATATGCAGAGAACATATAGACTATCAAATCACATTCAGAACACATTCAACATGATCTATTTCACATTCAAAAATCATAATCATATGGACTATCAAATCACAATCTCAGACAACAGTAATCAGACAACAAAGACATTCTCAGACATTAATCAGACAACATTCTCAAACAAGCCAGAGACATAACATAACATAGCAAAAATTTAAGATATTTACCTGGAGAAATATCTCATTCTCTTCTGCAATGGAGAGGGTCTAAGGAGTAGATTGTTCTGGTGAATCCCCATCCAAATTGGCAGCAACCAATTATGCTTTTCTTGCATCCATGTTCATTTGATAGACTTCAACTATGTTTCTGGCTTTGTCATCATCGACCAAGGTTCCATCGGCTTTTGTATGAGCTCTGATAAAGACTTCACCAAGAGAGACAGAACGACCCAACTCCTCTTCCTACGAGTACAAAGTGTTAGTTAAAAAAACAAAGTCTAAGAAAACAGAAAGATATAATAAGTTTACCATTTCTTCCTGGAGCTGAGTGTAAGATTTTTTACCGGATACATGCTTGTGTTTACGAAGACCACCACAATTAGAGTTTCGAGAGTTAGAAGCAGACTGACTTCGCGACTTTTGTTCATGAGTGTTCCAATGAGCACACATCTGTTCCCAGAGAGTGTGTTTGATTCACAGTGGTCGTCTTCTGTCTCTCTTAACTTGGCTAACAATCCCTTTCATTCTCCTTTTGGCAACCTTGAGGAACTCTTTCTTAACCAGAGAAGTTATCCCAAGATCCCAAGTATACATCCGTTGCACAAATCAGAAGAATGATCTTATTTTTTGTGTGGGAATGAATTGTAGGAACTATTGGCAGTTAGGGAAAACATAGGAGAAGTGAGTACTCGAGATACATGAGAAGCTCTCATTAAAAGGAATTGTATTGTACTTTGAAAATGCTCTCATTAAAATGTATTGTATTGTATTTTGGAAATGCTCTCATTAAAATGTATTACTTTGAACTTATTTTATTTATTGAAAACAGTAAAGTACTTTACAACATCATCTCTTATTTAATTGTTATTCAAATTCTTCATCTTCATCATCAGACGGTGAGACATTACATTGAAATTCATCTACCGCTTTGGCATTTTCGATTTCAAAATCAATTAGTTCAGGTGGATGATTAGCATCTACTAAAGTATCAACTTTAATTTCTTCAACCGATCCAACCGTTCCTTCGTTTGTTGGTTGTTGTAGTACAACTAGTTCTTTTTCGTTAAACTTTCCATCAACAACATGTCTGGGATTAACTTTCAGGACCGTGAGCCATATTTTCCGAGGTCGTTTAACGATTGGATATGGGAGATAACAAACTTGATCAGCTTGAGAAGCTGCACATGATTTAATGGTAATTATTAGTTAGAAATATTTATTTCATTAATTCTGATAAAAGAAATTATTACATTAATTAAATACATATACGAACACATACTTAATAATATATATTTAGATGAATATTAATTACCTAAAATAAATGGTTCGTAATTTTGATATCCTCTTGATGATAGAACATTGACGATGCCTTCTTCTCGCCTTCGAGTCCCTTTTCCAATAGTGAGGTCAAACCATTCACAATAAAAAAATGTTATTTTTAAATTTAAAAATCCTGGATACTGCAATTCAATTATATTTCGCACGACCCCATAAAAATCTTCTTCGTTGTTGGCATCTGAATAATTTTGCCCGCGAACGCAAACACCGTAGTTCATCGTTTTTTTCATATGCTCAAGGTTCTTTGTGTTTAAAATATATTCTCTTGTAAAATACATGGGCCACAATCTTGCTTTATTTTTCGGACCTTCCACCACATCATGCACCCAACAAGGAAAATTCTCTTGATTGTATTTACCTGCATATTTATATAGAATACATATGAGAAAATTGATATATATATATATATATATATACATATGTTATATACATATATTTATATATACATATTAAGTGAGTAGTCAATTAATAAGTACATATTGACGAACCCATATATGAAATTCTTCATCTCTTTTCGCTGTGACTTCATCATCTGAGAGTTCCGGATATTGAAAACGAATTTGAGCACCGCACAACCTATTTTGCCAACATTAAGAACTTTCAATTGTAGATAATTAACTTTTAAATAATTAATTTCTAAAAATAACTTTCAATTGTAGATCATTTAAAAATCACCTTTCAAGTGGTCGAAAATAGTCACAGTTGCATAAAACATATGCATGTGCGCACTTATAATCTTTCTCGATTAACCAAAATTTCGTACATTTGTCACTTGGACGACCTACGTGGGTGAATATATCTGGTACCAGTGAAGGATAAATTGGTAACTCACCTTCAACACATTGATTAGACCTGAAAGGAAAAATTTTAATTTAGTATAAAATAGAATAAAAAAAATTAGTATGCGCTTAATTAAATAAGTTAATTTTAAAATTAGTATTGTTACCTTCTTCGTCTAGCTGTAGAAGTGTGCGAAGCGAAGTAATGTTCCGAGAAATAAGAGATTTCATCATTCATGTACAGCTGAACTATTCACTACAAGAAATCATATATTTAGAGACGAAAAAACTGGTTGTCGCTATTC
>OVAN01008420.1:0-18197 GCA_900406275.1 Anastatica hierochuntica | reverse complement strand
TGGCACTTTACAAAATCCGGAAATTATACGGTTAAGTCGGGTTACAAGATTCTTAATTCCGTAGCGGTACATAGGCTAAATAATAATGGCTGGGGGCCAGGCCTGGAAGCTTTGAAGGCTTTTGCTTGGAAAATAAAGTGTCATATTAAGATACAGCATTTTGTCTGGCAACTTGCCACAATGAGCTTGGCGGTGGCGTCAGAGATCACCAAAAGGGGCGTTCAGTGTGATATAATGTGTCAGCGGTGTAGAAATGCTCCGGAGACTATTAATCATGCCTTCTTTGAGTGTGATTCAATTCGACAACTCTGGGAACCTTATAGGGATCTGTCATTACCAGGGGTTTTCCCATCTCGTTCACTTTACACGAACTTAGATTTTCTATTCTGGCGAAGACTTGCACAGGATCAAGACAGGGGTCTTGACCTATACCCATGGGTGTTATGGTATATTTGGAAGGCAAGGAATCATCAGGTTTTCCAGGGCATTCACGTAGGAGTGGATGAGATCATGCGGAATGCAGAGACCGATTTGATAGCTTGGGAGGAGGCGAATGCCACTCCTATACCGGATGAAGAGCGTTTGAACCCGGTGAACTCACGACCTTCAGGCTTGATCTGCCGAATAGACGGTTCTTGGAAACATTCCGACCCTACTTCCGGGTTGGGCTGGGCATGTCAAAACGCGGAACATAAGGTAATTTTACTAGGGGCTAAATGTGTCCGGCGTAGCTTGTCTCCGCTACACTCAGAGATGGAAGCACTGCTGTGGGCTATGCAAGAAGTGTGTACCAGGAGATTAGATTGTCAGTTCTTTGAGACAGACTGCGCAGAACTTCCCAGGATACTCCAACACCCAGATGACTGGCCCGCGTTTTACACGATTCTCCAAGATTTCCACCTTCTTCGCGAGCAGATCCCGGGGTTTTCGATTTCTACCATTCCGCGTACGGTGAATGTTCAAGCGGACTGTCTGGCTCGAGGCTCCCGTATTCTGAATACTAATTATACTTATGTAGAATCTGTTCCTCCCGCCTGGACAACCAGAGGAGGAGTGACTTTTTGATTATTGTTAGGTTGACAAAAAAAAAATATTGAATTTTGGTTTACCTATTTATTACCAAAAATATTTAAAGGAAACCCATACTAGCTTCCATATTGAATTTTTTTTAAGTACCACTTTCTTGGAACAAAATATATAATCGGTAAAAAAATTCTTGAATATTTAAACCAAAATAGATTTTACCGCTATTCATTTTTCATAATTCTTTTTTATAAAATTCTCATAATTCATAGAAGAAAAACGATATGACTGTATATTAGAATAATTTAATTTACTACATCAAACTTTTTTAGATGATAAAGTCTATCATTTTATAAAATATGGATCACTTTAACATTTTAAATTTTAAATTTTGAAAAAAAATTTTAATTGATACTTTCTTCAATTAAATTATATTATTTTTATAGTTATTTATTTGGTTTACATTTCTACTTTAATCCGTTTTATAAAGATAAATATGAAAGTATATTTAAATTTTATAAACTAAAGAATATAAATTTAAAGAAATTTTTTTATTATTAATTCATTTTTAATTTTATAGTGTTGTATTAGAAACAAATCTGAATTTTCTAAAATTTATGAACTTTTAAAAATATAATTTGATAAAGATAAAAGGGAGACTGATTTTTTAAATAATTAATTTTTTTGTTTGTTTTTTTCAATTGTTATTAGCTTTTGATAAAGATGAATTTTTTTATGATTTGATGGAACTGAAAAATATAAATTTTAAAAATATGAATTTTTATAATATTTATTGTTTTTAAGACGCATTTATGATTGTTAATTTAGTTGAAAATATTTAGTTTTTACGTATACAAAAAAAAGAATTTATAATTTTAACTTTTAGCTTTATTAAATGTGAAGTAATAAACTTGAAAATATTTTATTTTAGAAATTAAAATATAAATTTAATAATTTTATTAGTTTAACAAAAAATTAATTTTTGAATCCAGATTAATGTAAATGGAACATGGTAATCAACTATCTAACTTTTAATTTGAGTTCTTTCTAGATTAATTTACAGAAATACACTTAAAAGGAAAAGAAATTTTACATTTACACCTGTCTTTTAATGGTTCTCAAATATACACCTCCTATTTGCACAAAAGTCGAAAATGCCCTTTTTATCTTTTAAGAAATAAACCCTAATAGGGTTTAAGGTTTACGGATTATGGTTTAGGATTTAGGGTTTAAGTGTTAGGGTTTAAGGTTTAGTGATTAGGGTTTAAGGCTTAGGGTTTAAGGTTTAATTATTAGGGTATAGGGTTTAGGGTTTAAGGTTTAGTGATTAGGGTTTAGGGTTTAGCTATTAGGGTTTAAAGTTTAGGAATTATGGTTTAGGGTTTAGGGTTTAACGTTTAGGGTTTCTTTTAGTCTAGGGGTATAATGGTCTTTTTCATTAAAAAGGGAGGTGTAAAAATAAAAAAAATTTCAAGCAGGGGTATTTTTGAAAAACAGACAATACAAAGGTGTATTTTTGTAAATCTCCCTTCTTTCTATTACAAATCTCTAATCCAACTCCATTTTTTACTCCAAACATCATTTGGAGTGGATTTGAATTATAAAATATTCCTTTAAATTCTAAATTTTTTTTTACTTAAGTAGTACTTAAAAATGTTGTAATACATAAAAAAAATTATGATATCCACAAGAGATATTTTTACGTAAAATATGCATAAACTAATATGATAACAAATACGAAAAACTAAAGATAAACAATGTAAAAATACAACACAAAAGATCTAATGATTTAATAACTCGACAAATCGCTTCCATATCTACTTAGAACGTTGAAATATTGCCCGAACAAAATAAACGGAAGAGTTTGTTGATCTTGTGGTTGAACATTTTGTTTTAGTAATATTTGTGCTAGTTAAACTTGAATATATACTCGAATATCTAGATCTTATATGGAATTCGAATTACAAAACAAAATTTAACAAAATTTGGCTTTCGTCTTTTTGTTCTGTCAATGCAAAACTTTTATTTTGAATGAGTTTTGTCGAAAGTTTTGAAAAAACATAAAATAGTTGGGACTCGTTGATAATTTTTATAAATAAAAAATATTACTAACAATTATTAACTAAACAAAAATGTAATATATTTGCACTCTTAGCTTTTAAGAGTTAAACACAAAGTAATACATTGGACCAAAACTCAACTCTATTTTGGGATAGAAAATACATTTGAGATGTTCTTAGATATTTAGTTTAATATAAAATACAGGTTTTTGGTCTGTAAATGTGAAGTAAACTTATCAACTCAAACATAATGGAAGAAGAACAAAGCCTCACTTAAACTTGGTAATAAATCACAAACAGTCTCATGCCATTCATATATATTACAACAAAGTGGAAAATAAAATATTTGATGAGCTCTTTAAACTCTGTTACTACTACTAATCACTCACTGCAACTAAACAAACAGTCAAGAGATCAAAGCTTGTTTCCGCGGACTCGCCATATGTATAACATAACTTCAAAGCTGCATTTTTGAAAACAGAAAGAAAAAAGTTGAAAAGGCTTACTCTTTTGATGATGATGATGCGGCTACGCATCAGTAGTTTCAGCTTCAGGATGGTAATAAAGCATCTCGTTCCACATCATCTCTCTGATCATTCCTTCCTCCATGTTCTCGTCTATGTCCAGAGCAATCGGGACATTTGCTGGGGGATTGGATTCAGGATCAAACAGGCCCGCCATGTACGGGTGTAAGAGTGCATCGGTTACAGAGATTCTCTTAGTTGGATCAAACACGAGCATCCTCTGCAACAAATCTATAGCTAGAGGATTGGCTTGCGGGTATAGATTAGAGAGATGTGTACCTCTTGAGAAAGGAAGAGACTTTATAAATCTCCGGGCTTTCGGGTTGTCTATAAACCGGATATCAGATTCTTGTTGGCTACCAACAACATTGATGATTAACTTAAGCTGATTGAGGCATTCTGTTCCCGGGAAAATCGGTTTTCTACCAAGAATCTCGGCGAATATGCATCCAACTGACCAGACATCAATTGAGGTTCCATAGTTATCACAGCAAAGAAGCAGCTCTGGTGCTCGGTACCAACGTGTAACCACATATTCTGTCATGAACTGCTCATTCCCTCTGCTCGTTCTCGCCAACCCAAAATCACAAATCTTTAGATCGCAATTCGCATTGACTAAAAGGTTCCCCGGCTTCAAATCTCGATGAAGAATGTTCGCCGAGTGAAGATATTTCAATCCTCTAAGCAACTTAACAATAACAACATCAAAGGAAAAAAACAAAACCTATGTCAATATAACTAACTAATACTAGTCGAAATATAAACCGAACACATACAGAGGGAACTAATGTTATACCTGAAACAAGAAGTATTTGCAATGATCATCAGAAAGAGACTGAGAGGATTTGATGATCTGATGAAGATCAGTATCCATAAGCTCATAAACCAAATAAACATCTTTGAAACTCGATCTATTAGAAGGCAACATAACATCCTTAAGGGCGATGACATTATCGTGCCTGACATGCCTAAGAAGTTTGAGTTCCCTTAACGTTCTCAAAGCGTCGACTCGATTCTCAAACACATTGTGAATCTTTTTAATGGCAACTCTCTCGTTGGTCTCTCGATTAATGGAAGAACAAACCACACCATAAGCTCCTCTTCCAATGGGTTTAATAGGAACATACTTAGTGTCGATTTCGAACAATGTTTGCCACATCGTGTAGTAATGTTTCCCTTGTTGTTTTATCCCATTTGGTGGCTCAACTAACATCGCCATCTCTCTCTCTCTCTCTGCTCAAAAACTTAAGATTTTGTAAAAAAGGGTTTTATAAAGATGAACACTTTTATTCTCCTTAAGTTATTCCCTATTGAAAAATTGAATCTTTTTGTTCCTTTACTTAGCTATCAATCAATCTTACTAAAAAAAGCAAACTTTAGGTGTAATCATAATCAACTCTTTATAGAATCAAGATCCAACAAAATTTGAGATTTTAAAAAGTTAGAGAATTGAACATACCCAACAAAATTGCAAAATTACAGAAGACGAATCGTTGATGTGTTGTTGTAATAATCAGAGAAAGAAGAGAAGGGCATGAGTGGATCTGGATTGAGAAGGGATCATCTTCATAGTTTATCAAGAAGAGAAACAGAGAGAGAGTTAGGAAGTGGTGAGACCCATAAGGAGAATGTTTAAGAGAGAAAGAGGAAGAGGAAGAAGAGGAAGGAAGCAAGATGAAGAAGAAGCTTTTTGTTTACTTCTTTTGCTTTTTTCGGTAAAAAAAAATTGTTTTGGAAAGTTTGCTAATTACGAAAACGACATTCTTTTTAGATATTTTATGATGTCCGCTTTAATTCCTAAAATCTTCGGTTACAAACTATCTAGAGAAATCTAAGTAAATAATTTGAAACAAAAAAAAAACTAAGGGAATAAAAATATATAACAAAAGTTGAATTTACTGTCCATATTAATTTTATTTTTGTTAACCTACTCATATTAATTATTTTCATATAGATGAGTACATTGCTTTTAATGGTAGTCACGAAGGTAAATCAATATTATTACAACATTTGAAATTTTCCTGACACATAAGTAATTCATAAAAAGATTTGATACATAATCAAAATATTAAAATTGATGAACCAATAAAAAATATTAATACACATCATATTTTCTGAAATTTATACATAAACTTACGTATTTCATGTCTTTTAGAATTTCTCTTTTATTTAATCATATATTAAGCGTGGGGTTAGTTTGTAACAGATTAAAATTTGGACCGGTTGATTATTGTGTTACCCCTATGAATAATTTAATTAATAACAAATTTTATTAATAAATTAATTAATTTCAAAAATAAAAAGGAAAATTAATAAATATATCCAAAATTAATAAAATATTTAATAATTTATCTATTAAAAAGTCATAGTTATCGTTGATGAATTATATTAAATATTTAATTTATTCTACTAAAACATAACATAAGATAAATATATCTTTAAATAAATCATATAAATTATTAAAGTTTTATATTTTTCACCTTTTATTAACTACACATAAATAAATCTAATAATTATGGATCAAAATTTGCAGTCATAAATAAAATAATTTAAAATTTAGTATTATATTTTTCAGCGGGGTCGAATGTCAAAATTTGTAAAGTTTTTAAATCTTATGCAAGACATGCTAAATAGAGTAATTTAGTAGATAAAATTGTATTTTTAACGGGGTCGAATATTAAAATTCGCAAAATATTTATATTTCATGTTGGACGTGCCAAATAGAGTGTACACTCTTTTATTTCAAAATTTATATAACAAAATATATAGACTAAAAAATATGGTTAACATTTTAAATAACGTAAATTTTATCTATAGTGTATGATAATTTTTAATGTTGGTAAAATATATTTATATTACCATATTATCACATCTAAATATTTATAAATTTTTAATGCCCGCATATAATGCTGGTCAACTAACTAGTATTAATTATGTCAAAATAAAATTAATAGGAAAATATGATATAAAGACCAAATAATTTTTCAAAAAAAAAACTATGTAGACATGTATTCACGTATATGCAAAGAAATGTATACACTAATTTTTTTTTATTTTTTTTAAATCTTATTACTATCATCCGATTTTTTTTGTCAACCATATATCAATTAGAAAAGTAATGCCCAAGTTGGTTGTCCAATTGAAAGGAACAATGTCTATAAAGGTACATTCATACGATAAAGATCTAGTGGCTCGGACCAGAAAGTCCGCCTTACCATTTAGCGTACGAGGGATAAGATTCAGAGTGAACTCTGGAAGCAATGGTACTAATCGTTGGAATTCAGAGTGAACTCTGGAAGCAATGATACTAATCCTTGGAATTCTTCGAAGAACGTCTGGAAAGCAGACCATTAATCGTTTCCTCCTTAGTGTCGCAAGATTTGCAGAGCGTATCACAGTGTATCCCCTTATGTACCAAATTAGATGTAACTGCGATCGCTCCAAAAATAATTTGCCATAGGACATGTTGTATTTTTAAAGGAAACTTTTTTTTCCAGACTCTTGCCTTAAGGGCTTCCAGTCCTGGTCCCCAACCAAAGTTATTAATACGCATTGACTCTGGTGCATGAAGGAGATTATATCCTGATTTAACCGTATAATTAACAAACTTGGTAAAATGTCATACTAGACCATCAAAAGTACAAGTCCGATTTGGTTGAATTCCTCTAATTAAAGGTATATATGTTGGGTCCATGAATTTCTGCAAAGCTGGTAAATGTCATTCCCGTGTAAAAGGGTTGATTAAATATTGAACCTCTAGATTTGGGTGTCAAATACTTACGCAACCCCGAGCTGGTCGTGGATTTACATCTGGAACTCATGGGGCGTTCCAGACTGATATGTTTATCCTTGATCCGATCCTTACTCGTACCCCTTGCCTGAGAAGCTCTTGGGTAGAGAAAGTACTTCTCCTTTCAAATGAAGGAGAGTTTGGTTTAATTGCCCACAAAGGATGTCCATTCCTATAATAACATCCTTTTAATACTCGCGCAACTAGAGAGTTCGGAAACTGTATCAGTCTCTACAATTGTTTCGTCAATAAAGTCGTATTAAAGTCCTTCAATGATTTGAACCCCAAACCACCTTCAGCTTTGGGTATACAGAGTTTTTCCCATGCATGTCGATGGAGACCGCAGTTATATCCATTAGAACTCCACCAGAATATAGAAATCGCACTGGTTAACTTAGTTGTTAACTCTTGGGGGAGCTTGAAGCATGACATAACATAATTTGGGAGTGCTAAAGCCAATGACTTTATCAGAACCTCTTTGCCTCCCTTTAATAAAAACTTGGATGACCATCCATTAACCCGATCGCCTAACCGTTCTTTGATGTAATTGAAAATTTTACTCTTCGAATACCCCAGACTCTCGGGGATACCTAAATAGGAACCCATACCTCCTTCCTAAGTAATCTCTAATAATTGTTTCATATTGTCCCTGACAGGTGTTGGAACATTATGACCAAACATAACTAATGATTTTGCAAATTTTATCAGTTGTTCTGAGGTTGTTCCATAATCCCGCAACACATCTAGTATCGATTGACACTGACACACTGTATATCATTTGCTTTACAGAAAAATAAACTATCGTCAGCGAAAAGCAAGTTCAAAATTAATGGGCTACGCTTAGCAATCTTTATTCCAGATATTCCTCCATCTTGCTCCTTCCGTCTTATGTTAGCAATCAGTACCTCCGTACAAATAATAAATATGTATGGAGATAAAGGATCTCCCTGCCTTAGGCCTCTCTGTGGTGTACTATGACCCGTTGAATGTCCATTAAAAAGCACTCTATAAGTTACAGACTGTACGAACCACATTATCCACGCAATCTATTGTGAACCAAACCCCATCTTGCCCAAAATTGCTTCCAGAAAAGTCAATTCTATCCGATCATAATTTTTGGTCATGTCTGTTTTAATCGCCATCAAATCATATCTGCAAGCTTTATTTGTGCGGAGCCCATGAAACATCTCCTGGGCTATTAGAATATTATCCGTGATCAATCTTCCTGAAACAAAAGCCGATTGCATTTTTGATGCTATCCGTGGGAGAAACTGTTTCAACCGCATACGCAAAATCTTGAAAATTATTTTGTAAACCACATTACATAAACTTATTGACCTCAACTCTGACATCATTTTTGGTTGGTCAGTTTTTGATATTCTCCTTGTCTTGGAGAATTGTCGCACTAGAACAATCAAATCTTTCTTTATGACTCCCCCCAAACTTTAGATAGAAAAGAGCCGTCGTCCCGTCCGAGGCCGAGGCTTTTTCTGGGTGCATTGTAAATGAAGCCTTTTTAATTTCCAACTCTGACACCTCACGTGTTAAGATCCTATTCATATTCTCTGAAATATCTGGTGTGTTATTTTGTAGGACCTCCGTGGAGTCACTCGTATCCATAGCATGGAAAAGATCATTAAAATAATAACATGCGATCTTCTCCATCCCCTGGGGTGAACCTTCCCACACACTTTTTTATTGATAAGCCATGTAAGCATGTTCCTTACCCGCCATTTGTTTGTTATGGCATAAAGAATTTAATTGGTATTCTTATCCCCTTCCTTTAGCCAAAAACTCCTACTCTTTTGACGTCAGTACATTTCCTCTTCTTTATAGATTTCATGTAGTTTCCTTCTTATTTTTCTAATATCCTCTTCTTAAATCGAGTCATCTTCCTGGGCATCCTCTAAAGTCCGTTTTAAGGCATTAATCTTCCCCTTCCCCGAGGAAATATTATTTTTCCTCCACCAAGAGATGGAGTTTCTACAGTACATATTTTGACCACAATGGACGAAATCCGAAAATTCCTCGTACGATTCCAACCATTTTCAACCGCCTATGAAGTTCCCTCTTGACCAATCCATCTTTTGTCAAAATGGAATTGTTTATTTTGGACTTCTAGTCTATTATCAAATTTAAGGAGAATCGGCTTGTGGTATGATCATATTCTTGCCAAATATTCAACCTTCGAGTATGGTAGAAATCTAAATATTCCTCATTACCTACTGCCTTATCCAATTCACATCTTACTTTTTGTTTATTCCAAGTCCGTTTCCAAGAGAAATGATCACCCAAACATGGAAATTTCATCATGCCACAATGTTGGAGCATGTTTTTAAAAGGAAAAAAGGATAGCGGGTCTCATTTTACCTCCTTTCTTTTCATGATTCCCCATAAGTTCATTAAAATCTCCAATCATTAACCAAGAGTCCTTTCTATTTGACCCCAATTGAATCTATTTTCCCACACTTTTTGTCGGTCTGTAGCTACGGGTTCACCATAAACAAATGATATCTAGTTTTTTATTCCACCAAAAAAAACTTGCACATCAATAATTTGATTGCTCGAGAAAACAACATCTAAGTTTATTACATTATTAAATAAAATAGCAAGCCCGCCACTTGAACCATGAGGTTCTACCGTGTGAAAATTATTATAATCCAATTGAAATTGTAATTTCTTTAAATAAAACTCATATTGTTTTGTTTCCGAAAGAAATAAAATATATGACCTAAACTTCTTCCCCAAATCTCACAAAGTATCTCCTATCAGATCACTCCTTAGCCCTTGAAAGTTCCTACTTATTATCTTCATGATTGAGTCGGTGGTTTCAGGGGATCCACCATCCCTTTCTTCTTGATCTGAACTGGGACAATAGCCTGAGTCCCACTTTTTGTCTCCACGACGTTCATACTTGCCCTTATAGCGCTAAAACATGGCATTTTAGAAATTTCGAGGATCCTTAAAATCGCATTAGTAATAAAATCCCAAGAGACATAAAAAGATAACCATCTCTAAACATAAACACAAAATATCACCATCATATCATTACATTCATGATATGAAAAAAGCATGGTAACTCTTAGTTACAAGACTATCTCTTGTTCTCAAAGATCTCACGAGTTCTTTGTAATCCTCACAGATCTTACTAGTCTGACTACTTTCTACCACAACTAGACTCAAGCCAACGAGCAACCAAATGGTACCGAAAGCAGCCAGAAAGACCAAGAACAATCTCCAAAAAAAAAACCCAGGCAAATAGCCCGAAACCACACCCCACCAGCCACATATATTCTAAGACTTGTCTTCCATAAACAAGAACCAAAGCAAAGAATCATAAAAAACAAAAGCCCTTAATATGACCGAAGACTAAAAAACGAAGGGCTCAACCTCTGTCTTATATATCCACGGCTTAATGTCTATGATTCCATTGAACCATATCAGTGATTTTAATGTCCAAATACCCTGAAATTGAATCTGATATTGCCTCTCCATCAAGCCAAATCATAGAGGCCAAGATACTGAATTAAAAATATCCATACAACAGCAAATAAACCTCACCATCCCAGCATAAAATTTTTTTTCTTCCTTCTCGTCTCGTTGAAGTAAGAAGGACCACAAAATCTAGCCAGTCAACGTCATAACTCCAGGATCTCTCTTCCAAATTTATCCCATTAACCTGAGCAAGTAAACCTTTAATATCCATAATCACAATCTCAGTCAAAAAACAAGCGTCTTCATCTCTTATTCTCTCATAATACAACTAGAGGATTGAATTTTCTCCTCAAATCTCACGAACCATCCAAACTTGTTAACAACACAATCAGACTCATGATCTTCAAACCCCACCGCAAACCCAATATGGATATGGATACTTTCCATGTATCGAACTTCTTCTTCTTGATACAAATCTCTGGAACTTTTCTTTTCCATAAGTGGCAAATCTTTAAAGAAAAACGCACCACAATTCAATCTCAACCAATTTCCCATAGCATAGAACTTATTAGGATCAACACAAAGATATGGATCTCGATCAGTTACCACCCAATCTCCTTGATTTCCTTCAGCCTTTGTCCTAGAGATTTTCGTTTGAATCTCCATCTTCCTCAAAAACCCAACACAACCTAAGTGACCAGACCTTTCCCCATCTCCAAGAAGCGAAAAATCCTGTGAATACCATTGCTTAAACCCGTTTAAACTGCCTCAACATTACCTCCAGCAAAGAGATCCTTCTAAAGGATCCCACTCGCCTCCCATCTTCCAATACTTGAACAACCATAGCCATTAAAAGCTCATCCGCCATGAATCACCGATAGACCATCTAAGACCACGGGAATGTCGACCATCGATATTTTTTGCATAAAATCCTTTAAATTGCAGTTTTCAATTAAATCATATACTATAACTAATTATAAATTACATTTTTAAAATCTAGAAGTCAAACTTCATTCAAAACTTAAAAATTATATTATTAAATCATATAAGGCTAAAAAATATATTTGGTTAACGTTTATTAGGCCATAAATAAAATATAAATTAGAAGTTTGAAAAAGATTTATAATTTTAGTACTATTCTCCTATATTATAAAAATGGTAACATACCATGAACCACCGATAGACCATCTAAGAACACGGGAATGTCGACCACCGATATTTTTGCATAAAAATCTTTAAATTGCAGTTTTCAATTAAATCGTATACATGATATACTATAACTAATTATAAATTACATTTTTAAAATCTAGAAGTCAAACTTCATTCAAAACTTAAAAATTATAATATTAAATCATATAAGGCTAAAAAAAGATATTTGGTTAACGTTTATTAGGCCATAAATAAAATATAAATTAGAAGTTTGAAAAACATTTATAATTTTAGTACCATTTTCCTATATTATAAAAATGGTAACATGGTTGAGAGTTTATGATTTCTATAGTTAATAAATTTTGTAAATTAATTTTTAAAGGTGATATTTGTTATTTTTATCGTATATTAAACTATAAAGATTTAAAGTTAATAATAGTTTTAGCCCTATAAAAATTTCCACCATTTTTGAAGTACCTATGATATAAATAAGTTATTTTACAATTTTCTATGTTTTAGCGCTCACTCATAAAATCTTAGTTTATTGTAATTTCATTATATATATATATTATTAAAGACGCATCTATAATGAAAATAATATAATTTTTTGTTTATACAAATTTATCTATTTGGTCCATACTTTAAAATTTTATGTGTTAGTTAATAAAATAGCCTGCTACAGATATTTACCTAGTTAATTTTCAAAACTTATAGAAATTCGGATTTCCAATATACGAATAATCACGCAATAAGAAAGTAGTACAATCTTTTATTCGAAAAAATATCGATTCCAGATCTAAATTCACACAAAAAATCTCATGCTACTAATTTTCTTGAAATATGTATTAGTAGATAAATTTGCATTTAAAATGAGTCAATTTTTCGCGTAAACCTATAGGAAAACTCTACATTTCAAGTTTAGTTCAGCACAATATTGATGATCATAAATGTTTGTTATTACTCCCTCCTCCGTTCAAATTTAAAAGATGTTTTAGAGGTTTTTTATTGTTTCAGTTTAAATGATGTTTTTGGATTTTTATGCAAAAATTTAAAGCTATCTAGTTTTTTTGACCAATGATAATTTATATAAAACTATTTTATTGGTAGAATTGATGTTAATTAATGAAATTTTTGTGTGAACAAAAAATTTTTCATAAAATTTTGTTGTTTCTTGATATGTGTGCACTTACTTTAAACTTTAAATAATATGGAACAGAGAGTACTATATTAAGAAATTATGGTTGGTTTCTGAATTTAAAAAGCATAATGGATAAGAAATTAAGAATTTCTTCATAAAATGTAACAAGAAAAACAAGTATTTTTCATATATACGTACACGAATACACATATTGAGGAAAGATAGATCAAGTAACAGGATAATAAGCACGTGGGGTGCAACACATGTCAGACACAGATTGGTCATATCTTCTTGTTGTCCGAACCGAAGTTTCCATCCACTAAAGGACCGGTGTAGTTAAACCTAACTCCAAGGCTCAAAAGTGCGTCAAAGTACAACCACTCTTTGAGACCTTCAACCTCAGAGAGACTCTTATAAATGGAATACAAAAATTGTTAAAGAAAAAAGTGGCTACTAGTTCGAGCCCAGATCTCCACGGTCCCGAGATGGATTTCTTACTACTAAACTACACTAAACTACAGTCATTTTGTTATTGTGAAGAGTTCAGAGTAAAGATTAAAGTATTCTCCCGAAGTTCTTTAAAATCAAATTAAGTACTTTTATGATATGTATTGATAATATTAATTTTATAAAAGATAATATAACATATTTTTTTTATCATGAAACAAATAATTAAGTTTCAATAGTTAAGCAAAGTGTACCATATGAAAAGCACATTTACAACAATTTTTTTTTTTATCACAACACATTTACAACAATATATAACTTGAAAACAAATCACAAAATGAATAAGCTAAGTAAAAATTAAAAGAATAGGAACTTCATTTACAACAATATATAACTTGAAAACAAATCACAAAATGAATAAGCTAAGTAAAAATAAAAGAATAGGAACAAATTTATGAAACTAAATAGGAATTATCAAAATGAAAGAAAACAGAAGCTAAAAGTAGAGAAAAAAGAAAAAAAAATTAAGTATATAAAGAAAGGAGAAAATAAAGAAAGAAAGGAGAAAATAAAGAACAAAAAATATTCAGCAGTGTTGTAACAAAAAATAACAATATTCAGCAGCGTAAAACGAAAAAAGAAAATTGCTCGATTTGCATACGGTAAAAATTTATTGTGTTATATGAACTTATATTTGTTAAATATTTTAAAATTATCTAAACATCTATATATAAGAAGCTCCAAATTTTACATTTGTATTTATATATATATATATATTAAATACGAAGTCAAAATTTTGCGTGTCACTTGTAGAAACTCGTTGGTGACGTGACATCGCGAGATCGATTCGTCCATTATGACGTAGCATCACCAGATCGATTCGTTCTCATCCCTCACAATTACTGGACACTCTTAACTCTACTCAAACCATGTAAAAACCAAAATTGAACTTTGCTTTGTTTCTATGCTAAAAAGTATTAAACAACAGTGGGCCAAAAATATTTAAAAAACGTTAAGCTAAAAAGCTAAATTATCTAGAAAGATTAAAATCCTAAATTATCTACAATATATGATTGACCTTGGCAACCGTAATACTAACTTGCAATCTTCTCCATTATTCTGAACTTAAGTTAATATTCTTCCTTTAAAAAACAATTCACCGAATTATTAGTTGTTTGTGTTTGAGTCTGATCTTAAAGGCTTTGATTCAGGGAATGTTATTATTGTTTGTTGGAATAAGCTTGAAATCAAGAGCAACTACTTGAGAAAGAAGTAACCGCGTGGTTTAAACTAAACCGAGTTATGGGTGGTTTAAACTAAACCGAGTTATGGTTTAGGGATTAAAAGACAAAACCGATTCTAGAATAGGATTAGATATCTTTAGGAGTTATCTAAAGATTTATTAAGAGTTTTCCTTTTAGGATTTGGAGTTTGATATTTCAAATAAATAGGTCGAGTTATGACCTAAGGCTTTAGTTGTTGAGTTTTGATTTTGAGTTTGAGAGATTAATAAAGAGAGTGATTCTTTATTAATAAGCTTGTCCGTGAACATTAAACAACACATACTCTTGCTCGATTTACACGTGGTATCAGAGCAAATCATCAATCAAAAGGTAGATATCTACAAAGTTTCTGCTCTGTTTTTGACATATTCAAAACAGAGAAGGCTAAAGTCGAAGCTTACAATAACAGAATCTTAGAAGATATCTGAAGTTGTAGCCGCAGCGGCCGCGGCTAATGATGGAGGAACAACTAGCAGCGGATCCTTGTCAATTCAGTGCCCCATGCTCATCGCCACTAACTATAGCTTTTGGGCCATACGCATGAAAGCTATGCTCAAGGTTCATAAAGCTTGGGACGTTATTGAAACCGAATCAACAGAAGCAGAGAAAAATGATGTCGCGTTTGCCTTGATACTACAATCTCTTCCCGAGACGTTGGTTCTGCACCTTGGCGAGCTTGATAGCGTAAAGAAGGTGTGGGATGCGGTCAAGGTCAGACATGTCGGTGCACAACGCGTTAAAGAGGCGAGGCTCCAGATCCTGTTGGCGAAATTTGAGCGTGTGAAGATGCTTGAGAGTGAAACCGTGGATGTTTTTGGTGGAAGAATCGCAAAGATAGCGTCAAAAACAGCATCCCTGGGAGTTGTAATTGAAGAATCAAGGCTTGTGAAAAAAAATTCTTAACTAGTCTTCCTCCTAAATTCATAACCATTGTTGCATCTCTGGAACTGGTACTTGATTTAGATACCATAGGATTCGAAGACGTAATAGGCCGATTAAAAGTGTATGAGGAGCGAGTAAAGGCTGCTACGGAGTCGCATGAGGAAAGCAACAAACTCATGTACGCTAACAGGGAATCATCAAGTCAATCTTATCGAGACTTCAACACTGAAAACAGATACCGTGGCAGAGGTGGCCGATTTACTCAGAGGGGCCGAGGTCGAGGACGTTGGAACTCATATGGACCAAGAGATGTGTCCAAAATTACCTGTTCCAGATGTGATAAGCTAGGACACTATGCAAGTAACTGTCCAGATCGTCTCTTAAAGCTACAGGAAGCTCAGGAGAATGAGAAAGAAGATACTTAAGAGGCCGATGAACTCATGTTGAATGAAGAGATTTTCTTACATGATAAGAATGTTGAACCAAAAAGGTATGAGACAAACATTGGTGATGATTTTTGGTATTTAGATAACGACACAAGTAACCATATGTCTGGTGATAAGAGATACTTCTCGAGTTTAGATAACACAGTCACAGGTAAAGTGCGGTTTGGAGATGACTCGAGAATAGATATCAAAGGAAAAGGACATATCTCGTTCACAGACATGAATAGTGAAGAAAGAGTACTCCATGATGTCTATTATATTCCGGATCTTAAGAGCAACATAGTGAGTCTTGGCCAAGCAACGAAATGTGGTTATGACATTAGAATGAGAGGTGAGGAGTTGACAATGCGAGACAACAACGACAAGCTTCTCGCAAAAGCTCTAAGATCCAAGAATAGGTTGTATAAGGTGAAGATGGGCCTAGTAAAACCCATGACATGCTTGCAACTCTCGGCTAAAGACAACTCAAGTAGGTGGCATGAGAGACTCGAACACGTGAACAAGGAAACCATAAGAGCAATGGTTCAACGGCAGCTAGTAGAAGGAATCTCAAGTGTGACTTTCGAGTCACAAATCTGCGGGTCCTGCTTATTGGGTAAGCAAACCCGCAAGCCCCTCCCACAAGCATCCGCTTATAGAGCTAACGAGATTCTACAACTGCTACATGGAGATTTGTGTGGACCTATATCTCCATGCACACCATCGGGTAACAAATATGTCTTAGTTGTTATTGATGACTACTCTCGATATATGTGAACCATTCTCTTGAAAGAGAAAAGTGAGGCATTCTGTAAGTTTAAAAGACTCAAGAGTTCCATAGAACAAGAGACTAAAAAGAACATTCAAGTGTTCAGAACGAACAGAGGAGGAGAGTTTGTGTCCCAAGAATTCAATGTCTACTGCGAAGAATCAGGCATAAAAAGACATCTTACTGCACCCTATACGCCTCAGCAGAATGGTGTTTTTGAAAGACGAAATAGAACCTTGATGGAAATGACTCGAAGCATTTTGAAACACATGCACATGCCTAACTACCTGTGGGGCGAAGCAATTCGCCATTCAACTTATTTGCTAAATCGAATAACAACTAGAGCCATTAAGGACAAGACTCCTTATGAATTATTTCGAGATAAGAAGCCGAATCTCAGTCACTTAAGGATTTTTGGCTGCATATGCTATGAAAAAGTAAATAGAAACCAACTAAAGAAACTTAACGATAGATCAAGAATTCTTGTTCATTTTGGAACCGAACCCGACTCGAAGGCTTATCGCTTGTATGATCTGAAAGTCAAGAAGATTGTTGTGAGTCGAGATGTTGTTTTTGATGAAAAGAAAAGCTGGGTTTGGAGTCACGGAGAAGACTCGGATCATGGAACCAGAGAGGGTATTGAATTAACCTTTGGGCAATATGGTAACCGTGGGTTACGTGTGAATGAAGAAACAATCTACGATGAACAAGGAGCTGATAACAATGGCGATAATGGAGTCTCGATCACAGGAAATGCAGAGGCCAAAGATTCCAGTGATGAATCAACTCATCATGAGCTTAGTAGCCACGAGAACTATGTACAAAACAGTGGCGAGATCGAGGCTGGGGCAGAATCGAGTGCTGGTGGCGGTGAAGTAAACCAGCAGCCGCAAAGAACAAACAAAATATCTTCCAAGCCTAGATACCTTCAAGACTACGTGTTACTTGCGGAAGAAGTAGGAGAAAAGCTTCTCCTGATTGTGAACAATGAACCAACCAATTTCGAAGAAGCAAAGAGATCAAAGGAATGGGTACTTGCTTGTGAAGATGAGATTGCATCCATTAATAAAAATCGCTGCTGGAACCTTGCTGACTTACCATATGGAGTTAAACCCATTGGACTTAAGTGGATTTTCAAGATAAAAAGAAACTCAGACGGAAGCATTAACAAGTACAAAACCAGACTTGTTGCAAAAGGGTATGTTCAACAATATGGAGTAGATTTTGAAGAAGTATTTGCACCAGTAGCAAGGCTTGAAACAATTCGACTTC
>OVAN01008419.1:0-18198 GCA_900406275.1 Anastatica hierochuntica | reverse complement strand
CTAAGCTAAAACACACTAAAATATGCATGAAATTGTATGTACATCATGTATTCCTTCAACTGTTCCTAAGCTTCAAACAATGATTTAGTAGCTCCGTGCTGAAATCTTGAGATCTTGTTTCGCAGCTGGTTAGAACTGAACTTAGTGTAGAAGTGAGCAAGGAGTGCTCCCTTGACTTTTTCCCACGAGGTAATAGATACAGGGGGAAGTGACTTGTACCATCTTTGGGCTTTATCAGCAAGAGAAGATGAAAAATTTGCACTTCATATAGTCTGGTTGAATACCATTGGAGGGAGTGGTGCTAGCGATTTCTTCAATTATCTCGAGATGCTCTATTGGGTGTTCAGTAGCAAGGCCATGAAACAGATTCTGCTTTGCCAATTGAATCACATGGGCCTTGATCTTATAGTATTGCCTCTCGATAGGCGCAAGTCTAATGGGACTTCTATTCACGAAGAAAGCCTCTGGTGAGTAAAAATATCCGATAGTAGGTCTCCTAGCCTCCTACTGCAGGCCCTGCAGCATCAATGCCACATTCTTATTGTGATGCGCAGCTCGTGGTACATTCTGGCCACCCTGCTGCTCCGGAAAAGCAGGATCATGAGGAAAGCGTTCTCCTCCTACCGCTTGTTGATCCTGTGGAAGATTTTGATTTTCCATCTCAGCCTGTTTCTTTGCTTTTCGGTTTTCGCGTTCGAGTCTTTCTTGTTCTTGGTTGTGGAAGGAGATTAGAGGTTCAGACCCTTGTCCTCTTCTTGTCATACACCTGAAACACCAAAGAAAAGTAGAAAAGAACGCGTAAGTACTAAATGAAAAACAAAAATTCTAGACTAAATTCTAGATAAATAATCTAAGATGTTATTTGGTCTCCGAAAACGGCACCAAAAACTTGATACTCAGAATTTAACCCTACTATCACACTGCAAGTGCACAACAATTCGCAGTAAATATCGGGATCGAATCCACAAAAACTAGTTTACACACTAAACTTCTTAGTTTCGGATCAAGCTAGAAGACAAAATATGGTTGTTTGTTGTCTTTGAATGCAAAAGTAAATAGAAGCAATGTTAAAAACGATGTAAATCAATGGAAGAAAGGGGTCAAACCTCACGGTAATTCACAGGAAATCATGGTCAATGATCAGAAAATTAGACAAGAAAACAGTTTAAGATCCATTCTAGAACTCAAAACACAAAATTAGACAAATCTCCTCCCAGTGTATTTAATCCCTATGCATAGAAAAGGGAAGACTAACTCCCGTTGAATTCGATTAAGACTAAGAATGCATAACAATTCAGGTTTAATTTGTTCACAAAATACCTTAACATCAATTTCCTTGGTTAAGGATATTTTGCTCATCTAAGCGTTTTTTAGGTTTCTAAACCAATTCCCATTGAATTTATCGACCTAAAATCATGAACTAGGTGATCAATCAAGTTCAGGCAATAAGATTCACTTAGATGAAGAATTCTAAAGATAGTTTTCCCTTATCTAACAGCCTAAATCATCAAAACATGAGATCCATTGAAATCCCTGAAACCTAACTATGAAACTATTCAGACATGATCATGGAAACGAAAGACATGTTTTTATTGAAAGGCATAAACGAAATCAAAAAGGGCTTACAAAATTTGTCCAAGAGGTTTAGGTGAAGAGATTCATCTCCCAAAGCTTACAACGAAAAGAAAACTCTAAAAGTCTGTAAAAAGAAAACTTACATACCCTAAAAATGTTCTAAGGGTATTTATAGTATTTCTAGGATTCCTATGGGAAATAGGAAGTCAGTAAAAAAAAAGAAAATCAATATTTTTTTCGTCAGACGAGGTGATCGATCGATTACCTTAGGTGATCGGTCGATCACTTTCCTACGCACTAGATCGATCGATCTAGGCTTAGGTGATCGACCAATTCCTTCTGTGGGCACAGCAGACAGACGTGTCTTCACTAGAATGGTCATAAATTTTTATCGCACCGTTGGATTTCTTTCAAAAAATCTCCATATGAACTTTAACTCACGTGACTATCTTGTGTCACAATTTCAGCTCGATCCATTGGTGGGAACCCTTTCAAACAAGGCCAAACTTCTGATCCTTCAGCACGATTATGCATCTTCCTAAGTCTTTTTATGTCCAAACTGCTTCATTTCTCTCCAAAGCACCCTAAACCTATAAGAACACCAAAAACAAACAAAATCCAAAAGTCTCAAAAACATAACAAAAACACCATTAGAAGTTAGTAAAAACCGAGATATATGAAGTAGTGACCCATGTCTTAAATTGAGTAATAATCATCTTACCTTCTGTTTCTCCGAGATTTGATTTTCTGATTGATTTCGACCAAAGTGATTGAATACCTCACATGTAACAAACTCACGCCTCTCACGATCTTTGACACTCGTTTGAAAGAAAAGAGCTAAAGAAAGAAAACAACGACACAAACGATTTTACCATGTGTTCACCTCACGATACATGATGGCTACACACAGGTGCTAGGATTCAACATAGCAATCCACTAATCAAGAAGAACACAAAGAACACACAAGCTCTTTAAAAGAGAAGCTCGAAAACAAAGAAGATGATATGTTTTTCTCTCGCTTTCACTTTGAGATCTTACAAACTCTCATCCACTTTTCCTCTTAATACAATCAGAAAATTAAACCAGAGTAAACCAGAACCAACACTAGTCAAACCACTTAAGCAGAATTGATCAAAACGTGTAAAACAGTTGATTCCCTTGAGTTTGACTTCTTCTTGTTCAATAGTTGAGGAGAGATGAATCACGTTTATTTTTTACAATCTCCGTCTTTATTCATCTCTAATATCCCCTTGTGTTCTTATATAGATTTCCACTGGGTTTACACCTCCTAGCACAGTCTTGAGCCCTTAGGCTTCCACGACTTTGAGTAAGATTAACGCAATATTAAACTTACTCACTGAAACCACCTTCATTAGGATATTAGTTGGTTCCTCCTAGCGTGAATCTTCATAACCTCAACAAAACCATCTGCTATCTTTCCTTTAATAACGTACAACTTCTCATTAAAGTATTTTGGGTGTTCATGTTGCACATTGTTCTTAGACAAGTTGATGGCACTTTGCGAGTCACACCAAATACCAACCGAGTCTTGATTGAAACCAAAATATTCAAACAACCCATTAAGCGACAATATCTCTTTAACATCTTCAATAATAGAGACATATTCAGCCTTTGTAGTTGATAGCGACACCATACCTTGAAGACTTGATCTCCAACTTATAACATTTCCACCAACAGTGAAAACATACCGGGAAATTGATCTTTTGTTATCTTGATTTGAAGCAAAATCCGCATCACATAACCCTTGAATCTTCAACTACTTATCTTTTATATATAACAATCCAACATCAGTAGTTCCCTTGATGTACTGAAGTAACCACTTTATTGCTTCCCAGTGAACATGTCTTTGCCTACTCATGAACCTACTTGCCAAGCCAATACCGTAAGCCAAATTTGGTCTTGATCCCACCATAGCATACATAATGCGGCCAACTGCAGATGCATAAGGGACCAACTCAGTATTCACTTCCTCATCAGAATTTAGAACTCATGAAAGCTTAAAGTGTGCTTCAATGGGTGTCAGGGCTGTTTTGGCATGATCCATTTTGAAAATTCGCAATATTTTCTTGAGATCATCTCTACGTGTGTGCCTCGAAGTACCTTGTTATATATCTCGACAATAACAATACCTAGTATCCTTTTAACTGAACCTAAATCTTTCATCTCTAATGTAGAGCTTAGCTGATTCTTTAACGATTTGATCTGAGCCATATCTCTTGATGTCAGTAACATGTTATCTACATATAGAAGTAGGTAGACATACTCTTCCTCATCTACTTGCTTTGTGTAGACATATAAATCATGCACACTCATGTTGAAACCATGAATTGATCAATTCTCTTATTCCATTGCCTTGGACTTTTTTTAAGTCCATACAACAATTTCATCAACAAACACACCTTTTTCTCTATATCTCCAACCTCAAAACCCTCATGTTGCTGCATGTAAAATTCTTCTTAAAAACTCCCATGAAAAAATGTTGTTATCACAGTTTACCACAACTGATAACAGCAAATGTATAGAAACATGTCTCACCACAGGAGCAAGTACCTCTTGATAGTTGATACCTTCTTTCTGTGTGAAACTTCTAGCCACAAGTCTAGTTTTGTAGTTGGGAGGATCATTCTGATTCATTCACGGCTTCAACTTGAATATCCATTTACAGCTTATGATTTGTTTTCCTCTGTGACAATATCCCAAATGTGACTCTTTGAAAGTGAATCCATCTCCTTCATCATATGTCATTCCACATGGGCCACTCATTACGTCTCTTTGCTTCTTTATAATCTAAAGGCTCACCCACACATGCGTTTTCTTCTGTAAATCTTGATGGAAGATATATGTTTTGTCTCATTTCTCTATCAAGAGCCAATTGGTAATTCTCCAAGCCAATCACGTCTTGTACTACATCTTCAAGTTGTGAGTCTGACTCAATTTCACCTTCACTTAAACTGCCTAGATTATGCATTTCAGTTCTGCTATCAGAAACCCCTTCATCTAGATTATAAATTCCTCCTCTTCTTGTAGTCATCAAACTAGGACTTGATGCTTCTGTAGATATTTCAATCATCATCTTACCTGCAATAGCACTTAAATTTGAAAACCTCTTCTCAAACAACACAAAATTCTCTCTAACCAGACCTTTATATAATTTGTCTTCCTAAAACTTCACGTTTCTATAGATCACAACTTTCTTTTCATTTAGTACCAGATTGTGTACCCCTTTATACATGGAGGGTACCCAATGAAGATTCGTATTACAGTTCTTGGCTTCAATTTACCTTTATATGTAAACACATACCACCGACCCAAACCTCCTCAGATGCTTGTAATTGGGCACTGTATTCAACCATACTTCTTATGGTACCTTGAACTCTATAGCAGAGGATAAGGTTCTGTCAGAGAGATACATAGAAGCTGTTGTAGCCTCTACCCAAAATCTTTCTTCCAAACCTAATTCACTGAGAATAAAACGCACCTTCTCTATTATTTATCAATTTATCCTCTCATCAATGCCATATTTTAGGTGTGTATACATGTGTCATGTGTCTTGTATTGTCTTGTGACCTGCAAAATTGAACAAACATGTTCTTACAAAATTCAAGTCCATTGTCAGTACGAAGATACTTTACTTTTATGTTGATTTGGCTTTCAGCCAGGTTTACCCATTCACAAAATCTTGTACAGGTTTCATCCTTTGTTTTAAAAAATGAATCCACACCTTTTGTGTATAATCATCAATGATTGAGAGAAAATATTGACTCTTTGATATGAATGGTTGAACCTTCGAAGAACCCTACAGGTCAGTATGTACATACTCTAAAGGATGTTTTGTAATATGCTTTCCCGTATCGAAGCTCACTTTTCTTGCCTTACCCATTACATAGTCCTCACACATGTTGTCTTTGCCAATGTGTTTTTCTTTAGAATACCTTTCTGAACCAACACTTGTAGATTTCTGAAATTTATGTGTCCAAAAAAGTTGTGCCATAAAGATATCAACGATTTTTAACCATCTGCTTGACATGTCCCATGAAGTATTGTCTCACCACTTAGTATGTACAAGCCATTCTTTTATTGTCCCTTAAAATCTACGTTGTTGTTTTTGTATTAAGTTACTTTACCCTGGCCTCCTATATGAGAGAATCCTAAAGAGTCTAGAGTTCAAGTTTAAATGAGCTTTCTTCTCAAACTTGGAACATATCTTACATTGTGCATAACATGAACTGTGTCACCATGAATATCCATCATTACTGACCATGAACCACATGTTTCTATAGTATGAATATCACCAAGTACGATATAGCTTTTTCCCTTTCTTGAAAATCCACAAACCAATATCTCCTGGAGACACGTGATACGTCCAACTAGAATTTATAACCCTACCATCATAGGCTTCACCCCATGTTGTTGTCAGAGCATTCACTACTTTATTTTCTTCAATCATAACTGCAGCTTCACCATCTCCATCAGCCTCCATTTTCCTTTTTCTAGCATAACAGTCCTTTTTGACATGCCCCTCCTTTTTACAATACCAGCAAGTCACCTTTATGTTCTTTGATTTGCTCGGACTTTTGTTCCTTGAGTCACTAGACTCCTTGTGAACAGATCTTCCATGATCCTTGGTGTATAACGTAGTACCAGATCCTCCAACTAACCTTGAACTCTCAGCCAGCTCTCTTTCTTTTGATCTCACAGCATAAATTACTTCTTCAAGCATCAAATACTCTCTACCATACTTGAGTGTACGCTTGAGCTGACCAAAATTCACAGGTAAAGAACTGAGGAATAAAACAGATTGAACCTCTTCTAAAACATTTACACTCATGATGTTCATCTTAGTAACTATCTTCAAGAAGTCGTCCACATTAGCATCGATTGATTTAGATGCATCAAACTTGAACAAGAACACATAGCAGCTGCTGTTTCACATTGTTTAGTCATCCTAAGAACCTTATCTCCAATGTTCAAGATAATCAAGTTTTGGTCTTTTCATCCTTCTCCAGTTTCTCCAGATCAAGAACAGACTTCATGAGAGGAGATTATTTACATGTACCATCTCCTTCCTCAGGTTTCTTCTCTTTTCGTTTTGTTAGAGGAATTAACATCCCAAGTTTCTCATCATTCCTGATATTCTTGATACCATGAACGCCGAAGTGAGCCATCATCTGTATCGTCCAGAGTGAGAAATCTTCAGAGTCGTTGAATCGCTCCACCTCAGCTCATGTCGTCGTCATCATCGCCGCAAGACTCACTGATTTAATCGCCGACGTGAGAATTTTGAGTCAACGCAAACTTCGATACCAGTTGTTGCTTCCAGATCTGATTCTCTGATTGATTTCGACCTAGTGATTGAATATCTCACGCGAAACAAGCTCACACCTCTTAAGATCTTTGACACTCGTTTGAAAGGAAAGGAACTAAAGAAAGAAAACGACACAAACAATTTTACCATGTGTTCACCTTACCGTATGTGATTGCTACTCATAGGGGCTAGGATTCAACCCGGAAATCCAATAATAACGAAGAACACAAAGAACACACAAGCTCTCGAAGAGAGAAGCTCGAAAACAAAGAAGATGATCTCTTTTTCTCCGACTTTCTCTCTAAGATCTAACAAACTGTCATTCGGTTTTCCTCTTAATACAATCAGGAAATTAAACTAGAATAAACCAGAATCAACACTAGTCAAACCACTTAACCAGAATTGATGAGAACGAGTAAGACAATTGATTCCCTTGAATTTGACTTCTTCATATTCAATAGTTGAGGAGAGATGAATCACATTTTTTCCACACCTTCTTGAAGGAAAAACAATCACGAGCTCAAAAATCTAAGTGTACAGAAATCTAGGTAAGTAACCAATTCTTACATATATATTTTAATGACATTTGATAGACTAGACACATAAACATGCCTATATGATGATATGAATAATCTTTTTCTGTAAACATGAATTTGTTGAATGTCAAATTGGTATATATTTATCAGATTCTTTATATACTTAACCATATATATATGTATATTCAAATCATAAAGTAGGAAGCAGTGGGCCGATTATCTACTGACTTCCACTACCAAAGTTTCTTAATATATAGTTCTAATTAATAGAACGAACAAATGTTCGAATCCGTGGACATACACTTAGACATGGATATGCGCAAACTCACAATATACTTATATCAGCAATTTAGAATATAGTCGATTTGCCTCCCAAAACTATCTACTTAAGTTTCATTTTATCATTGGTTTAGTAACTTTTACGTTTTAAGAAATCGTCGTTAAAAAAAATGCATAAGTCAATAGCTAAAAATATGTTTTAATTTCATTTTGTTTTTTATCGTCTATAGCCTAATGGCAAATAGTTCCTCTTATTAGGGTCAGGTGCAAAGTTCGAACCCTGGCTTCGTGAGATGGCAGCAGAGATGGTGCAACCATTGGCCCATTTTAATTTCATTTAGGGTAGAAATTTATCGACATATATACGTGAATTGATAGATTTGATTTGACATATGATCCGAAAGATCTCTTGTTTATATGTTATGAAGTTTTAGCAAATTAGATGCTGATTGTTTTTTACTATCGCGGCATATGTATTGTTTCCAAAATTATATGAATACAATTATATATATGATAGAGCTTTGTTATTTCGTCACCATATAAATTTATTTCTAAAAATGAAGAGATCAGTATATATAGGAAAAAGTCGTAATTAAAAAATAGAGGAATCTCGATATAGCGATTATTTTGGCGGTGGTGGAGATGCTGTTTTTGGCGGTTTCTTCTCGCTCTGGTGAACTGGTGTAGATGGAGGACGTGTTTTCATAGTCAAAGGAAGAGATCGGGCCAGTTTTCAAGCGGTTTCACTGAGATCTCCCTTGACAAGAGAGTGGGTTACAGTTATGTCCATGGTTTTTGCAAGAGACGGTTAAGATTGAGGCTTTCTATAGATCACCCAGAATCGTGGTTGGGTCTTTACACTCTTTTCTCTTCTCGATTCTGATTAATTGCGGAACGGAAAATCAAAATCCATACTATGGCGGTGCAAAATCAAAGAGGGATACATGACTTGAACCTTGGGGCTAATGATCCTCCGGAGGCGATTCAGATGGAGGAGGTGGCGGAAGCTTTACATGCAAATCAATTCATAATCATGGGCCAGGTCTTGGTGCCTCGAAGACAGAGCATCCGAACAATGATATCGGCTTTACCTTGTGTCTGGAGGCTGACCGGTATAATCTCTGGACGTATCATTGATTGTCGATTCTTCCAATATGTCTTCCCTTCTGAAGACCTCATGATGCCAGTGTTGAGTCGTGTTCCATGGTCCTTCAACGACTGTATGCTTGTGATGCAGAGATGAACGCCAGGAATGGAGGAGGAGATGTTGAACTTCATACCTTTATGGGTTTTAACCAGAGGAATCTCACTCCAATATCTGACGTCTGATATTATCTACAAAATTAGGAGCAGACTCGGCCAAGTGATGCAAGGAGATTTCAATCCAAATGATCTAGGGGCTGTGGATTTTGTAAGGATCAACTAGGATGTCACTCGCCCTCTCTGATTTCATAAGAACTACCAGTTCCAGGCAAGGATCAATAAGCTGATCATATTTCGATATGAGAGGTTGCGAGGTTTCTGCAAAATATGTGGTTTACTCACCCACGATACGGGGGATTGAGTTATTCCAAAGAAGCCTAATAACCATGGTGACTATGATGATCCTCAGCTGGAGAATCAAGCGCCTCAAGACCAGATGCAACAGGATCATGGTAAGGATATGGCTGATATTCAGGAGGAGAATCATGAGGGAGGTCACGAATTTGAAGCAGGAGAGAACCACGGGGTTATGCAGAATGGTGTTCATGATACGGAGGCAGAAGGACTGATGGACTTGGTTGGGATACAGGCCATTCCTGAAGCAGCTCGTGAAACCCGTAAAATGCTATTCATCAAGCGTTTAGTGGTAGAAATCGAAGCAGACCAAGTTGCGAAGAAGAAAAGACCCTATGTATCCTTTGTGTTTCCTGGAAATGCAGGTGATGACTTCTATGCTCGTTGTGAGGCGCAATAAGGAGTGGAGGAAACAGAGCTGAGAAACACAGAGATGGAGTCTGTCGAGAATGAAGCATATCTTTTACTGCCACTGTCCATCAGATAAGATGTAACTCAGGTAGATTTGATGAATAGTTTGTTTTTGTCTGTCAGGTTCGTCAAGAAACGACCAAGTCTTGAGGAAGTAATAGAGGATAAGTTTGTGGATGAGAAAGCACAAACAGAGTAGAATCGTAATGGTTTAGAGATGATACAAGCCATGTACAAGGATTGTGATAAGGGATCGAGTTCGGTAAGTCAAAGCGAAGGCGTGTTGGGCCCAAATCCACCAAATCTCCCTTGAGAGTTTAAGCTTGGAACTGTCGGTGTAACGACCTTCAATAAGAATTAAGAAACAGACAAGATCCAATCAGTGGCCGAAGAAGGATAATAGCCAAGAAGATGAACCCAAGACGGTTTTAGTGAACGGTTTACGTATTGTAAATTGGAAAAAGTATGAATAAAGCCTCAAAATAGATTTAGCACGAGAGAATGTTGTAGAATTGAATGGCTAGGACACGATTAAGATTGGTCGGATAGACTTCTACTTAAGACCGATTGAAATGCTTGAGGAGTGATAAACCGCAAAGGATGCATGCCGAATGGGCCGGATAGTGTGGAGCAGTAATTTGAGTGCTAGTAGAGATGCTTGAGAGAAGCTCAAAAATTTAAAGTTGAAATTGGGAAGAAAGAATGGCCTTGGATGATTCCTCGAGAAATTTAATGGATTGAAAACGTCGACGGTTCAGCATGAAACGTCCTAGATGATATGGAAAATTGTCAAAAAAATATTTCGAATCCAGAAGTAGGTCAATGACTAAGCTACCTGCTTGCTTGCTAAACCAACCAAGCTCGGGATTTCAGTTGCTTGATCAGCTTATCGTGCTTGGAAAATTTTTGTCCGGATAAATTCTTTGGAAAATTAAGTGAATCGAAATGCTCGCGGTTCGGCATAAATCGTTTTAGAAATGTCAGAAATTTGGCTTTTAGTTATTAGGGTAAGAGTAACCTTAGAAATAAATTTGAAGCCTAATGGCTGGGAAAATAATGAAGTTTGTCGAAATAAACTATTTTATGTTGAACGGGACAGCTTACGAGATGTCCGAATTCGAACACGGAACATTCAGAATATTACCGAGACGTATTCGATAATGTGCAATCGAAAGTAGTTGTGCAGCTGCTTTGAGTGATGCAGCACCTTCTAGTAAGTCGCGAGACATGTGTCGCATCCATGAAGAAGATGGGGGAAGCCATGCCACCTCGTGCTTGTTTAACCTCCTCTCTCCATCCCTGTATAAACTCTTCTATCCCTTTAGTTTTTCCCATCCCAAACCTAAAGAAGACCTTCATAGCCCAAGTCATAAGGTATGCCTAAAATCCTAGCTTTAAATTTTAGTTTAGTAAATAATTAGCTTAGGACTAAGTAGTTTTTCGGTGTTCCGAACATCGGGTATTCGATTGTTGTAGGAATAGTTTGATAGAGATTTCGAGCCGAGCCGACTGCGAGATAGGAACATGCTAATAATCTGAATGACAAGGTGAGTCTCGGTTAGGGTTTGTTGTTGTTTGTGCGATTAGCGCCTGCGAAACGAGAGAATGTGTGTTGCATGTTGAACTGTAGAATCATGAAATGGATAAGTAATTGGACGAACGTAAGTAAATGGTTAAAGATAATTATTTTGTGATACCGATTATTATGTGATTGTGTGATGCATGATGATTGATGGCATGCTATTTATGTGACGTTTGATGATTGTGTGATGCAAGCTGTTGTGAGAGATATTGGGCTATATCGTTCGGGTCTCGGCTCGGAGGGTATAACATATATGCTGTGATGTGATGTTATATGCATGATAATTGTGTTGTATCGTTTGGATGATAACTTGTTTGTCCCGGGATTACTTGGTGAGGAACCCAGATTTGATTACGACGGGTTCGCTTGGTGAGGAACATGTAGTGTGAGTCCGACACTCGGGTAGAATGTCGGGAGATTCATTGGTATCAACCTAGAGACCATAGCTTGTCAGGGCCGTACCAAAATTAATTTCGGCAGGTTATGTTGAGCACGATGATAGGGCTAGCTACCCTCGAGCGGTGTGGGCAGGCCGCATGACAATGCGGCAAGGGTATGTGATCCGGGCCATCGACTTTTTGGACTTTGTGTCTAGGGTCAATTGGCGCAAGAAGGGATGTGTGAAGGATTGTGGATTGTGGATTTTGGATTGTGGATTGTGGAATGTGGAACGTTTAGTATGGATTGTGGTTGATGGTGGGTGGAATAACCAATGGCGAGAGGCAAGCCTCAATGATCCAACAGGATCAACCACTCTCGAGTGAGTGGATGGTTGTGATCTGAACTATGATATGTTTGAATTTTTATATGTGTTTTATTGAGATCGTTGCATGTGGGAAGGGGGGTAATGTGTAATCGAACTCACTAAGCAAAATAGTTGTTCATTAGACTCTTTGTTTTGCAGGTAACCATAGTGGAATAATAAGTGGGTTTTGAAAAAGCATTAGTTGTTGGTGTAGATTTTCTGTCTTTTTGCAAAGACAATGTATGTTTGTAATAAATAGTATGTTTACGATATCGGTCGAGCCCATACGTGTTTAATATGGTTTGAATCTAAATGACATTTATAAAGTATGGTTTGAAAAGAATATGTGGGTTTCATATGATATTAGTCCTTGTCCGGGACGAACCAACTAATGGATTCAGACTAGGGTTGCGAAGCCTTGGCTTGAGTCTGTTAGAATACACATATTCAAATATTGATCTAGGGAACTCGGATGTGTTCTGAGAACCTTAGGTTAAATGTTATGGATATGTAGTTGTAACATCTCTAAATGAGACATGGTATAGAGTTACTTAGTTGGTTGTGCATGTTTTTGTTCGATTGTTGTGCGGCCAATTGAGTTGATTTTGACCTAATCTTATTCGGGGGTGTTTCAACTAAGGTGGTATCAGAGTCAGGTTCTCTATGCTCACATGGGACACAGTTTTCTAATGTTTTATCGAGTCAAAGGTGTCACAAAAGACAAATTAGGAAACCAGAAGGACAAGGATTTAGGAACCAATGGTAGTTCCCTCGGGATATCCAAATCATAAAGCATCAAATGATTCAGGGATAGCTTTGGGGCATAATCAGGGAACAGAGCATGAACATGAGTCGACCGGAAGGAATTCGGTGTATTCACAAATGGAATATGAAGAGGAGGAACAATATCATGGTCCGAGAGGGAGAGACCCATTATCAAATATACCTAGGCCAAGATCGAGTTATAAAGAAAGGTGAGATATGTTTGAGTCCAACCGTCATAGGAGGACGTCCGGACCGCATGATATGCCAAGGACGGTGAGGAGATCAGATTCGCTAACGAGACTAGTGCAAGGTTTGTTTGATAGATTAGATCAACGCCCTAGTGGTACTGGAGGATTACATGAAAGGCGACCCACATCCCCACCAGATTACTTTAAAATGGTGATGTTGATGAAGAATCTTAGAATTGCTAAGTAATCCGGAGGAACAGATCCCTTTGAGGCGACATCTTGGTTAACAAACTTAGAGAAAAACTTTCAAGTAGTTCGATGTCCGGACGAGTTTAAGAAGGAAGTGGCGGCATACTATTTGAAAAAGGACACGTCTGATTGGTTGGACAATGTGGAAGAACATTATATGGGAAGATATATTAGTTGGGATGATTTTCGAAAGGAGTTTGAATAAAAATTCTTCCCTCTCGAAGCAAAAGATAGACTGGAAACCAAGTTTTTGGAATTAACTCATGGAATTCACCCGACTAAGGAAGTATTCACCTTATGTAGCAGGAAATGAAGGAGCATCGACCCGAAGGTTCTTGAGAGGGATGCGGCCTGATTTTCATAGTCGCTTGCAGGTAGTAGCATTCCAAAGTTTGTATGAGTTGACAAACCGAGCTTTGAATGTAGAAGAAGGTATGGCCGCAGAGGAAGACACGAAAAAAGCTAGGGGACTAACTTAAAGAAGTGAGGGTCCAGATGCCCGAAGGACGGTAACCAAGGGCAGATGAATTGAGGAAGAGGCAAAGGAAGAGGAAATGGAGGACGACCTATGAATGGTTCAATCTCTTGTTTTATTTGTTGAGGATTAAGTCATGTAGAAAAAAGATGTCCTAACCAAAGGCAAGAGAGACAAGCCCCTGATTTTGTCACTTGCTTCACTTGTGGTGAGAAGGGACATTATGCAAGCTCATGCCCACAAAAGCGTGCTCTTGCTCTACCAGCCCCATCCCCAAGACTCGCTATCGAGCCTGCACCAAAGCGTCAGGCAGTAGGGAGGCAAGTGAATGTCATAGAATTAGGTCAACAAGAACCACCTCAGCCCCACCAGGGCTCTATCACAGTTAAGTTGGGTTTGAACTCATTGGGTGTTGATTGGAATGCATGCTTTTCATGTTAATTGAGTGATTTCATAATAATACTTCGTGGTAGAACTGCATCATAGAAGTATATGATGCATATGTGATGAGAAAGTAGAATGTGAATTTAGTTGATTGGAAAGTTGTCACGAAATGGTTAGGTGATGGAATCACCTATTTTTCGTTCGACACCCACAAAGGTATCGTTAGATGTCTTAGTGTGATTAGGACTAGTTGAGTCCTATAAAGCTTTTATGAAAATAAAAGCTTAAGTGTGAGCCGTTAGAAAATCTTACCCTAAACCTTCATTCTAAGCCGGTGATGATGGTTGATCACGAAAGTATGATGTTGGAATGTAACGAAGTTGAGCATCGGTATTAAGTGATGAGGAAACATTGAGGACGATTGTGAGTGGGATAATGAAGCATTTGATAAAAAGACATGAGAAATGGATTCTAGTAAAAGAAATTTTGTGGGGAGCAACATAAGACGGCAAATTCTTAGAATAAAATAGAGGCAGAACTGTTATCAAAGACATGAATGAAGAAAAAATGTTTAGAGTATGATGGTGGATGTAATGTCAATTAATGGTCGTGGCATTACGTCAGATACGATGGAGTAGTATTGGGAAAATTGACAAAAGAAAGGAAGGACGAAAGATTAAGGCATGATGAAATTAGAACTGCCATATGTGATTGACTACATATGGGGTAAAAGCTAAAATAAAAGGAAAGGAGATGTGATTCCGACCATGGAGAGGATGATATAGTAAGGTGAAGGAGAAGTTCAAGAATCACGAACTTACAAGTTATGGTGCATGATGAGAAGTAGATATCAGGACACGACATAACTCCGACCATGAGAAATAAGAAGTGAGTGACAAAAAGACTTGAATAGTGGAAGTAAGAAAGATTTTTTAGAAGATTTGAATATACTGTGGATAGGATACCATGGTATAATAGATGGAAATCGAGGATGGAAACTCGAGTGCTACTACAAAAGAAGAAAGTATCCAGAGGAAAGACAACGACTTGGTTAGATGGTGCGAGACACTTCAATTTTCAAGCTGGGATGTTGAAGGAGGTGTTGGTCAAGATTGAATCCTTATAAAATTTAAAGGATTGAAAATGTTGTTGAATCAGTCTAAACTAAAATAAAAAGAGGTATGGGAGGACATGATAAGAAGAAGTAGAAGATATAAGCAAAGCAAGAGGCGGATATTCACAAAAATTATAATGGATAAGAAAGCTTGTTGGAGAATGCTGAAGAAGACTAAAGTGATTAATGGATAAAGTTGAATCCGCAATATCTAAATAGTCTATGGATAGTGACGTAGAGTTTCCTCGGTGTCAAAGTTTAATATTTATAAAACCTAATACCCTACGCTCAATCTCGTAAAAGAACGAGGTCAATTGTAGTATTTTACGGTCGTCCAAGGATTTAGAGGCTTGGATTAGTAGAACCTAAACAAGGAGAATTTACTAAGGGTCCTAGTCTAGGCGATCTAGTAAGAGATTGTCACGGGTCTCTACTAAACCTAATCAAAAGTGGAGGTAACCATGGTGATTGTGCATAAAAGAGAGCAATAACAAAATAGCATGAAAGCAAAGAGTAAACTTGGATCAAATCAAAAGAAAGATAGGATCTTGAGACAATGGTTATGGGTTCGGGTTAAATCTAAGGAATTAGTGGATTTTGTGTAAGTCTTTAATAGAGGATCGAAGCTATTCCCAGACCAAGGGTCCCTTAATAAGCGATCAACCCACTCTCGTGACAAAGATTTATTCACCTATACACACTACAAAGCTCAACTCTCGTTTTTTGCCCATCTAAGTATGCATGTGATAGTCTAACTTAAGCCCTCTTAGCCATCTAGCACCTAGGTAACATCCACTCTCATGGGCCCAAGTGAAAGACATAGATCTAGTTCTCTCAAGCATTTCATCGAACACTCTCATGGGCCCAAGTGAAAGACATAGATCTAGTTCTCTCAAGCTGAGGTCATGGTTGCTGGAAAGGTGGGCAGCCATCGACTTTATGTAGTTGGCCATCGACCTCCAGGTCGATGGGAGCCTCCCTTTAGCAGTCTTGATGGTTTTTTCTCCTCTTTGATGCCTTGTTGATCCTCAACTCTTCCATAGCCTTTTGCTCCTTTTTTCCTTGATTTTTTAGCTCCAAATCCACCTTTAATCCATCCCTAGAGCCTCCATAGATCCATCCATAATTGCACCTACAAAATGCAAAGAAGATGCATGCAAATGCAAAATGTTCCTAAACTAGACTCTAGACTCAAATTAATGCATTCTAGGACTTAAATGCCATATATACAACCTAAAAGTGGATGAAACTAAGCTAAAATGAACCTAATTATGCATGAAAATATACACACATCAACACCCCCAGATTTTTCCTTTGCTTGTCCTCAAGCAAACAACAAAGACCAAACCCCGGAAATGAGATTTGCAAGCGGGAACTCAAAACCAAGTTAAGAAAAGTAATGCCTTATGCCTAGTGTCCTTAAGACAAGTATAATGAAGCAAAGATCATCTAAGAACCTAAGTACTTCTCCATGATCATCACAAGACTAACTCTTAGAATCTAAGCTAAGCATCCATAGACTATTTCATTGCCAATTCCTTTTTACATTCAATTAAACATAGGCGTGAAGTCTTTACTTTTGGGCAATGTATCTTATCCATTCGGTTTTGAGTTCAAAGAAGGGTTTTAATGTAAAGAAGTGTAAAAATAAGAGGGTTCAATCGATTTTTGGATTAGTTTCTCTCAAATAAAGTAGTGAAAGATACTAGGCAAAAGTAAGGTGGTAGCCGAACAATTTATGCATACAAAGCATTTACTTCCTCTAATTGTTCCCACCCCTTTGCTTCCTAAGGATCTAGACACTTACTTCATATTCTACCCATCCTAATCCTAGAAACCAATAGATTTTATTGAACCATACTCATTCTTTTTCTTTCTTTTTGTAGATAACTAGAGATTCTTAAACATTTTAGACTTCTAAGATACTAATCTTCTTTTGTATTTCAAGAGCTACTATCTAATCACTTGGATTTTNAAGGGTGGACTCTCTAAGCTTTTAGTTTTCTAAGGTTAGAGCTTCAACTTATTACTAATCTCTAGTGTCTTTTTCTTTACTTCTTTTTATCTTATCTTTTTCGATTCTTCACCTTCTTTCTTTTTCTTATTTGAACAACTTAGGATCATATAAACATTTAGGGAATATATACTTGACTCACTATTCACTAACCATTCCCAAGACTTAGACAAACCTAAAACCACAAAGATTTTCCCCTCCTATACTCAAGTTAGCCTTAAAGTGAGGCTAACTCTAAGGAAGTATCCTCTTTATCGTTCAACTTCAATTCACGCGGGTTTTTGCCCGTGTGTCCACTTTCCTAAAGAGACCTCACATAAGGGGGTTTGAAGGAAAGGTTTAAGGGTTCATAAGGGTAAGTTACTACTCTAAAGAGGAGAGTATCCATTTGAGCTAGGATAGAGTGGTACAAATGGATAGAACAAAGCTCAAATGTAATGAATTCTCATGGTCAAGTATGACAATGCCCATAACCAAGATGCTAAATTTCATTAAAAAAGCCATCTTAGATAGGAATTGATTCAAGAGACAATCTACTTTAACATTCGCAAAGCTCTTTCAAGTGGTCAATTCCAATCAAGGATTTTCCTGAGACTAAAAGCGGTCTAGGCATCATCTTACTTTTAATGAGGGCATTATTCATTAAGAAAATCTTATCCATCTATGAAGTATTATCATCATTGTTCCCTATGCAAAATGCAATCCTATATGCTTCTATAACCTAAGTATGCACAAATGAATGCAATCTATATGAAAATTTTGAAAACAAATTGAAAATGTTTTTGGTTTTTTCGAAAAAATTTCAATTTTTTTAGTTTTTTATAAATCACAATTATCTACAATGCAAGAATCAATATGCTTGAAAAGAAAAGAAAACATCAAAACTAAAAATAGTATTAGTACTAAGCCCCTCCCTCGAACTTAAGTTTCACCGTCTCGGTGAATTATAAACCGTGAGAGTGACCAATAAAAATACTCATGAGAAATGAAAAACATGC